>CATIWR010252590.1:0-34327 GCA_949677035.1 Omphalea diandra
CTCTATATATATATATATATATATATATATATATATATATCCATTTCGCTTCTTGACTATCATAACCGACCTTGATTTGAAAGGCAGGACAAGTTAAGGATTACAAAGGTTATTAAACATGTCCATATATCACTATAGATCTTCAATCCCACTCGCATTCATTATGCAGATACTGAACGAGGCTTTTGCCCACATCTATGGCAATGAACTTGCGACACAAGTGCTGATACGAGGCTGGGATGAACGCCAGCACACAGTGAACCTAAACAGAGAAGATAATGGTGCTGTTTATTATCAACCGGCCTGCCAGAGTGCCTTGAGCACTACCATATCCTGCGGGGGAATCATTTTTTGATGGAATACATTGGCCCAAACGTATTCAACCTCTACTCATTCAACAGCACAATGTGCAAGGTCCCTATACTTCCGCCGCACAGCATGGTCCAGAGGTCGCTCAGCTTCGTGACTTTCCAGCCCGAATTGTATATTCAGCCTTCCCCGATTCCACGAGGCCCCTCCAGTCCAGCCCTTCTAGGTGCTTCTCGATTCAGATCACCATACCCATTTTTCATATCTGTGGTGAAGGAGCTGCACACGCGAAGAGGCGTATTGGTGAGTAATTAAGAGCATCAATTTCATGATCTTCTTGAACATCACCTCCACCTATTTCAGTGTCCCATTTTTACAAAAGGGTCGACATATTTCATCATTTTAATTATCAAATTTTGCTTGCTACACTGGGGCTGTATTTCCCTTATTATGCTTATATTCTCTTTCTTGTCTCAATACTGCACGACACTAATAACTTGTCCCAACAGAATGTGCCATGGGCCTTCAGTTCCAGGTTTATGGACCTTGGCCGGACTTCTGTTATACTGCGCATCAGATTTGTGTACTTCCAGATGGGCCTAAGGGCGTATCACACTCACAGGAGATGTTCTCTGGTCGGTGGCGTCAAACCATTTATATGCCTTAACGCCATTGAAGTGGGGAATGTCCTTGTTTTTGAGTTCATCGCGCCCAGCTTCTTCGACGTCCACGTGTTCAAATGAAGCTTGCTGTCCCTGTCTACGTTCATGCTGTTTTTTGATCCACTCCATGGGCCTCATTTCCCTTATATTCAAATAATCTATATTTTGGCTAATGCTGAACTAATATGCTAATTCGGTAGGATCAGGCAAAATATTATATATATAAACTATGTATAATTATGTTTTTGTAACCTAAATCATATATTGGTATAATCTAAAAATATTACAAATTATGGACTGTCCAACCGCTAATACGTGATCGATTGCATTACAACTTGCCATACATTATGTACGCAATCTTGCTATTGGTAAGGGATGGTGGAATATATGATGGGCGGTTAAATATGTGCGTAAATTTAGCCAATGTCTGCGAAATTGTTTAGGGAGGAAATAATATAAAGAGGGAAACTACATTTTATTTTAATTTATTTTTTTCATCTTTGCATAAATTATGAATGAAGGAAAATAAATTGATTCAACGTTGCAATAGTTTTTTTCTCTGTCAACAAATAACAAACAAAATTTATTCAACTGTACAGAATTTGAATAATTTTTTAATGTGAAATGAAATAATTTTATATATATATGGAATTATAGAATGTCTTCATATTCTATATATAAAAAAAAATACAAATGTTGTATCTTAAGTGAAAATTTATATATACAAATAATAAGCAAAACATGGTTTAGAACAGTTATTGCTACTATCACAGCTTTATTTAGTGATTTGAATTTTTTTTCCAACATACAGAAAGGCTACGAAATGTATATAGAATTTGATCAAAATAAATATTGAATCTAAATATAAAATGAATAAATTGTGTATTTAAAAAAAAAGAAGAGAAAACAATCAAATGTCCTCTTTGTGCGACAGCACTGCAGCTGTCACCCATGCCAACACTTACCCTGGGCTCCAACTGTCCTGCTATCTGTTCCCCATCCCACAACGGTCAGACTTAATACAAACCACTAGGGACCTCGTGATGTATCCTTTGTAATACCCGTACACCAATTTGTATCTCGCCATTATTGGCCATATGATTTCAATCTTAATGCATCTCAATTTACCTGGAACGCATTTCTGATTTAACCGACATTAATTACTTTTTCTTAGGGATGCTGCAGGATGTTCTATTTAATCAAACCATTTTTACTGTACCGCAAAACTCAAGAAATTATCTTATATGATATTACAGTCCTTGAAGCAATACAACATTTGCTTCCGCTTTCCAACAATAATCTGCCAAATGTTTGCAGCAGCTGCTATCACAAATTTAATTTTCGCACCATTCATATACATCATTAACACTACCCCACTCATTTCTTCTCTATTTCTTCATCACTCAACAAATATATCACAACATAAACTCCCTCCCACTTACAGTCCAACATTAACTAAAAAATCTTCTGCGAATATGCAATATACATGCTATTTTGTCATTCAACACATCTCCCACGTGCTGAAATTGTCACTAAATAATGGGAAAGTTAGCTTCAATTTTTAATCATCTTGTCCCTTTAACTCTCACTGACACTGTCAAAGCTGCTGCGCCATCTAACACCTCTTTCAGTAGGGCATTCGCTTTGTGTCGCATGATCCACTCTAGCAGTTCCAATCAGTCCCACTTGCTACAGACTTCTTCTGTCTGCGATAAACAAAGATTCTTTATGATGACTAACAACTAATATTACCTTATATTCTTTAGACACAACGAACTTTTTTCCAAAAAAATTGCCCTACAACAAAACAATTAATAATACAACTGTCTTAACTGTATTATATAATTCTTGATATGTAAACTAACCACTGATTTCAGTTTGTTGGAAGCTATACCCCGTATGTACTGACACGCATAAAGTCCACAATTATAGCTGCAAAACAAATACAACAACCAGAAGATCACTTCCACATGCCGTATTAACCAGGCATACTTATACACGTCTACTCCCCCTTTCAATAGGCTTCAATCCAAGAATTCGATGCCCAACAAAATCCCATGTTTCCATCTTATTTCACCAACTACCATTTATATTTACCATATCTCAAATCACAATGCAGCTTGGTCTATCAAACTTACCTGTCCTGCTGCGGCAAGTCCAAATTTATCATTTGCATGCTGCTTGTAACAGGAGTGGATGTTGAAATTATCATACTATTAAACTTCAGATTTACTAACATTTTGTCCACAAAAACCAGCAAAGCACGTGCACATGCCACAATGCAATACCAAGCAAAGAACTTACATAAGTATTTGTCCGCAAACATGGGTGCCACAACATATATTAAATTATTAATTAACATAATCAGCAGTTAGGACCATAAAATGTCACTATACATACCACTGATCGAACTTGTTCTAACCGATCACTGCTATCGCCTTCAGAAAGGAATCTCGCACTGTTGTATACCCATCAACTAAATCCACATATGCAACAAACCAGTGCTCTGGCAAAGCGCTCCACACAGGAAACACAATCTGATAAATACGTTACATAATCAATTCTTAACCACAAAATACACAATCCTCGCATTTGCAATTATTCACTTATCCCTAACCTACAATTATCGCATATCATTTCAAGAGTTCAACTTATTTTTCTTATTTTCCAATTTTGCTTCACTCTCATTCTGGATGAAATAATTTTTCAATGGCAGATGATAGGTCCCACACCTCACGCGAGCAACAGTGCGAACGCCCCTATATTCAATTAGGTGCATTTCATTCTCTCATTATTTTCCTCTATTCAATAATACAGAATTTGTTCACTTCATATCAATTTATGTATCTTTTCCCCTCAATTTTGTATTCCTTCCGTTCTTTTATGTATGAAAACAAACATTAAGTATCAATCACCCACACATGCCATTCCTACAAAAACTTCCTTTTGTGCCTCATTATTTCAGTACATATTTTTTTCATGACAACTTCTGATCTTGTTCCTTTTTTGTACAGATTTTCACTAAATTATGTACTCTTTTCATATAGACTTTTTTCACTTCACATCCACAATTTCTTTAAATTGTGTTTACACTTGAACCAATTTTGTTTCTTATTTTTACAAAAATCTCCAACCCAACTATTTTTAAATATTAAAGAAAAGGCAAGTACCAATTGTGCCCTGCAAGACACTACAACATTTTCTTCATTTTGTGTCCGTATGATGCCGAAAAAAGGATATAAAAAGGATAACAAACTATTTGCACAATTTATGTAACTAATTTTCAAAAAATAAATTAAATAACATAATTAAACACAAAATCTATTGTACCCAACACACGCCAATATGGAGGGGGTCAAACCCATTCGGAGAATGACAATTTTCTCATTTTCTATAATTTAACACAAGATGCAAAGGATTCTAATTTGGGTGATTTGTACACTATTTTTATGCCTTTCGTATCGTTCTCCATTTTATGATAAACTAAGGATACATGTACATTACTTACCTTTTTTATACTTTTAAATTTAATAAAAGATCAAACTTATATCCAAATTATTAAGGACATAACTTATAAATTTCACTTTCACAGATCTGTAAATTATATTTTCCATATTTTCTCTTCACTTAATTTTCTTCTCTTTACAAACAAAACATCACATTACATTATCTCTTCACTACATTTCACCCCCTCCCTCCGACTTTTCCAAAGACATTGTTAATGCCACTACCAGTATTTCCATTTCCATCATTATTACAACTACAAGTCTAACTAATTCATAACCAAGACTAGTGGTTAAAGCATTACCTTAGTACAGTGCCGAAAATTCCCAATCACTTTGTTGTTCTTCTTAACTTCCTTATAAACACTTTCCATCATTGCATCAAACTGACACACATTTCTGAGTACACTCTGCTGCACAATTGCAAGGTCAATACACCAATATTATATTACTTAAGGCAAGAACCAAACACGACGAGATTCAGGGAATCCATCTTGTTCCTCATCCACTAAGTTTATCACAGCATCTATGACCTACATTGTAGGTTCCACCTTTTCATGCATTACATATGTTTCATATGCAACTATTTCTCATTTGCAAATTACACATGCTTTTATTACAATTCACTCCCATTAATGTAACCAGATATGTACACTAACCTCATTATTTATTGGACTTCACTGTGAAAGCAAGCATTTGAATGCAGACGAACTAAAGGAGTAGCTTTGTCACAACTAATGGGTTGCTAACATAAAATTTTTTTCATCAGTCAACATAACCAACAACTAACTTTTATTAGTCATAGGCCAACAACTCCCAACAACTAACATAACATTTACCAGCAAATGTCCAACAAAATTTATCAAGCCATAGGCCATCTCAATTACCTTGACCACCGATTGCATATAGACCAAAGGTATGTTACCAATTTACCTGACTCCCGCAATACATTGGATACATGATTTCATTCATTTCGTAATTTCAATTCATTAGTATTACACTTAATATTGATTTATCAATATTTTGCTGAACAATATCAATTTCCACTAACAGAAATACTTTCTTACCAATATTTCTTCACCCTTTGTTGCAGTACCTCCCGGTATACATTTTCTTTGCTGCCCATGTAGCTCTGTGAACAGTGACTCCAGCTGCCTGCTTTGCTTCCTCGAATAAGTCGAACACAGATGGTACTTGTTTGTACTGCTATCGCTACAAAGCTCATCATTGAATAGAGCTTCCATTAACTCACATTCCTGATTCCATCAATTTCGGGTATTTTGAATGTCGCATATATCATTCAGCATTTACACATACATAGAACACAATAGCCATCAGGTAACATATATAATACTCCACATGTACAGAAACAACTTACTATAATACCACAACATATAAGCAATCTCATACGCACATCATTCTGTTCATCACTGTTTCTTTCCTCTTCCATATGTTTAGGAGACGTCTGCGCATCCTTAACTTGTACTTTTTCTCCACCATGACTGCATTTCACTGGCCTGGCATCCTTTTCTGAACATCTTTGCATTATGCACATACTTTGCAATCGACCTCAAACTAATATAGTCCAGTTTAATTTTCAATTACTCGCACATGCAAATCTTTTCATGACAATAAATATAAATTTGCACTGCAGAAATTTCAACAGTTTGCTTCTTACACTATAGTTTCATATCAATTTGCTCCATTTCCCAACTTTTATTGCTTTTCCTCTATAACCCTTATCAAATTCAATTAAATTTTTCATTCCCTCCATCACATACCTTAGGATTACTTAGTTCAATGTTTTTCTTCCATTTATATGCAATTACACCACATACAACACCATGTCCTCGTACTAACTCCTCATTTTTCATGCTTTTTCCCTCACTGCTTATAACACCACACTTTTTATCACCTGTATTGATACCAACTCGGATAACAACATGTCAACATAATATCACAGCTAGTCATAATTAAATCAAGTTCACATATTTATACTCATTCACCTATTACAAAAGACATTCATATTGAAAATTACAACTTACAAGCATCGTTATCTGTCTCTTCCTCCAACTCACTCATACCTCCTCTTACTTCACCACACTGGTGCCCTTCACCTTTTCTTTGCATACATCCTCATCTTCCTTCTCAGCTTCCCTTTCCTGTCCCATCATATTTTCAAACTCTGCATCACCAGCGCTCAACTATATGGAATTACTTGCCAAATTATTGCCACAACCACCATCATACTCCTTCCCATCATCTGTTGATGTAGCCCCAATGCCATCATCCTCCAAATCTGTGCAACCATCCCCATATGCCCATTGTCCATCATATCTTAATGCTGCCCCTATGCCATTTTTTTCCATTGCCTGATCTTTCTTCTTTTAAACTCAACACATCCATAACCATTCCGCTTAACTCTTCATTTTACCTTTTTATTTTTCTAAGTTTTGTCCACACCACATCATCAATCCGTGCAACTCTCTGGCTTAATAGCCTCATCATTCCAATAGTGTATCTGAGGTACAGGACATAAGACACGAGGTTGTAACACCAGCCCTACTGAAACGTTCTCCATGTAAAACACCTGTTACACAACAATAAGTCGACATTGTTAACTTCAATTACTAACAACTTTAGCATCAGTACACAATATGACTGTATTCTATATACGAACTCAATAATTTCTCTGATTGCATGTAGACAATAGAATTTGTTCAATTTTATACACAATTTCCACCAATTCTCTTTCAATTTTATACACAATTTCCACCAATTCTCTTTCTTACATTATTTCATTCTCTATATGCAGAATTATACATTAATCCATATACCATTTCACCAAAATTTCTATATTGTCACATACATGCATATGCATTATTCAAATACTGACACTAGAATTATTTATAAATACTCAGTATATGCTTTATTCAACTGACACATACACGATCTAATTTGGATTTCTGTTCCCATAATCTCCATATTTCAGTCATTCAAACTATCTTTCAACTCATATTAACTTAAACACACTTTTTTACATTATCTAACCCCCACTTACAAAAAACTATATGTGAACGTCCACAATTTCTGTATCCACTCTACTAAAATTTCACATAATTTTTAAGCCACGAGTGTTTGCATTTCTGCCTTTACTTTTCATGTCTCGCACTGTACCACTTATTTCTCTTCTAAACTAAATCCATACATCAACCAAACAATAATCCTTTTACCTGCAATAGCAAAATGTAACCCCTATAAACTTAGCTCGCTCTCGACCCGACCCAACCTTCTTGAATGCAGTTATTGCAGATGTTAGACATTCCAATGCAACTGTTGCCGAGTCCAAGTTCGGGATAGCACCCATATCATCGAATAACCCAACTAAATTCTTCCTCACCATCACACTTGTTGTTGGAACCACAATACTTAGACATGGCATATAAAAAAAACTTCGCCTTGAATTCTTCCCCTGCCCGTAGGTCCACCACTTCATCTTGTAAGGAATGCGCTGACATATCCGCTTCACCTATATTATACATTGCACGCACGGCAGTTGAGTCTTTACACAGCTGTAAATCCACCTGTCTCCCTTTGTTTTTTAAGCCTAGAATCCCCGCCACATCATTGGTACGCATCTTTATCGCCTTTCCATGAATTCGCAATTCTTTCTTCTCATCAAATCTCCAAATTAATTCTTCAACGAACTTTAGTGGCAGCCTACATAGTTGAATATGGAGTATACCTCCAAGCCCTAGTTCTTCCACTGCTTCTACTTTTCGATGCCTAAACGTGCTCACCACCGACATAAATTTCCCAACAATACACTGCAATTCTAAATACTTCTCTAATAAAAATATTCAGATATTCAGTTTTTCATTCTAATTCATTATCCACACAACCATTTTCGCTTATATATTATCATTTACACTTATTTACTCCTATATATTTCATACAATGTAACCTGCTCTATAATACAACTATATCGTTCATCTACTTTCATTCCTTATCTTTTCCTACAATCACCTACCTCATTACTGTTGCCCTTCCTTGACCTTGCGACATATTTGTTAAATTCTTCATCTGCCTCCTCTATAAAACCTTGCTTCCTTCCTACTGGTAGCTCTTTTCACATTCTGCCAATCCGTACATCACAAAACACATATCTCATCAACATAGTTGTTAAGGCACACCTCAGGCGCAAGGCGCACCAGGCAACTGGCCCTGCGCCTCTGAAGGCCAAAGGGGGGTGCTGTTACTCAGGCGCTTGCCTTGTTGCCTTAGACGCACACCTTCAGCGACTGCTAAGCGCGAGAAAGGCGCGTCTTTCTAACTCCTACTACAACATCCATCTTTCACTCAAAATATCATGATCACTGGAATCCTAAATAACCGATTTATCAGAATACGGTGTCGACACGCCGAAAAGTAGCCGGACAGTTCACCAGCATCATCAGAATCCGACCAAATCACCAGTACTAAGGTCGCCGATCGCCGATCTGTCCATTTCCAGCCATCACGTGCCTGAACTTTAACTTCTTCAACCCCGTCTTGATTTCTTTCTCTCTCTTCTATTTGTTTTGTTTCCGGTGTTTCATTTCTTTCTCTCTCTTTCTACCTATTCTATTTTTGGCAAGAAAGATTTCTAGGTTTGGTTTTGTTTTTGAATTTTTTGGCTTTGTATTTTTACTACTTGTGATAATTTTTTATAATTATGCCTATGTTTTTATATGTCTTCTATATTTTACTTCGCTTTTTTTGACTGCTCATTTAATGCAAGAAGGGTTTTATCATAGTCAATAAGTTCTCAATTATTATAAGGTTAGATAAAAAAAATTAGTTGTCTTATATCTTGTTACAATGTTAGAAATAAGATTTTTCTAATCTAGTTCAAGAAAACTATTAAAGAGTTTGAAATATTTTCACTCAATATATAATGATAATATGCATATATAATTATTAGTCTTAATTTTAATTTTTTTTTTAATTTTTGGGCCAAATGTCGCGCAGACGCACTCCTACGCCTTGTGCCTAGGCTCCAAGGCCCTTTGGCATCTTACTGCGCCCTCCACCTTTAACATCTATGCTCATCAACCATCACACTTTATAGAAATCAACCTTCTCATCCTAAATCTTATTATTCAAACATTTATTAACTTTAACACTTATTCCTTCTTAACCAACTCATTAATTATTATCAACCTATTAAACCAATTTGCATTTCATACCTCTTTACTATTATAATTGGCACTGCCACTTCCCACCAATCCAGTATGCACTACACTATCCCTGCATCAATTCAACCATACAGTATCACTATCAGAACCATTTCATTTTAATATTTTCGTAATTCATTCTTTTATTTTATTATTAAAGTTATCTTCATTCTCTATATCTGCATATTCACTTTCACCTATCCACTTCAAAATATCTTCACATCATTTTCTCCTCTCATTTTCATTCTTCCCCCTTTCCTTTTCACTTCCCCCCTCTCTCTCTTACTTGTTTTCACAATTTTTCAACACCTTATTGCCATCCTGCTCCTACTGCCGATTTTAGTCATTTCCCACCTCCTCAATCTGTATTCAATCGCATAACTCCAGTAACGTCTATCTTTTTTTCCTACATTTTTTTTACGCTATTCATTAACTTTTCATCCACTCATTTTCATTACTGCCTACCTACTACTATTTCTCCCTTTTTAATAATCAAGCGCATCATACTATCGCGTACATTTCACCAAAATCCACATTCCAATTCCTTATTCCTACAAACCTACCCTAACTTACACTCTTTCTATCCCCTTTACCAAATTTATTTCTGCACTTCATTACTTACTCTTTTAACTCATTATCATACTGCATAACCTTCTCTCCTGACATATAAATACGCATTCTTCGGCCACTTCATTTTTCCCTAATTACCATCATCATCCATGCTATCTTTCTCACTTTCTACACGTACCCTGCAAAACACATACATTCATTATCACCTGCCATTATTCATTTACTCCCATTTTATCTTTACCCGTACATATCCCTCCCACTGATTCCCCATAAATCATTCATAACTTTGTTTATACTTACATATTCGGTATAATTATTCAACGACTTACCTTTTTTTTTCCTCCGCCTTTTCACGCCTTCCCATTATTCACTGCACTACCGCCTGTCCCCATCACCACTACTGTGTCACCACGCTAACGCCCTACACTACTTATATCTCATCCATCGATGTTCCTCTACACTTCTTCCTCCCCCAAATGTTTCAGGTAGCCTACCTCTGTTCCTTCATCACATACAAATTCCATCGGATTCTACACTGACGTCAACAGCTACCGGCCTTCTTCACACCCACCGCTTCATTACCTTCCAACTTTCTACTTTTTTTTTTTTTCTTCCTTCTCACTAACTCTTTCCTGCATTTACTGCTCATTTACTGCAGTTTTGAGTTTTCACGCCTCTGTTTTCAACGGCCCAGATTCATTTTCTCTTCAAACCCACATATGCCTTTTAATGGTCTAGATTTCACTTACTTTTTTCCCCCCTCCTTCTCAGTTTCCTTATGCGCTCCTGTTCACAGCACTTAACTCCTCTTCCTGCCGTTCAATTGCTCCCATTTTGGGTCCCACCGAATCATCATTTACATTATTTTTTTTTCCTTTGCATCATAAGTGTTCATGTAGACAGGTGCTACACCTATCAAGCTCCTTAAATTATATCATTTAGAAATTAAAAACACAAGTATACTCATTAGGAGAGCAGCCAGAAGTGAAAAGGAGACGGGAAGTAGCATAGCATCATTAACAAATGCAGGTGCAGCAACAAACTCGCCACCATGCGCATACTCTCCTTCTCCTGCTTCCAAAAATGGCTAAAAACCCACCTCTTAAAGCACTTTCCCTCTTCAAATCCTCAATCCACCAAGGTGTTCACCCCACGCCCCAATCCATTTCCTTTGTCCTTCACCACCTACTCAACTCCAACATGCAATCCCTCCTCCACAATCCAACCCCGACAACAATCACTACCCTCGTCTTCGAATCAATCATTGACGCTTTTGTTCAATCCCGTTCACCAGACCAAGCACTGCTATTTTTCAATCAAATGGTTGACCAAGGTCTTGTTCCCAGACCCGTTACCTTTAATAGACTATTGAATTGTGTTGTTAAATCAAGTTGTTTTGATAAATCCTGGTTCGTTTTTAATGAAGTAAAACGAAAGGTTATGTTGGATTTGTATAGTTATGGGATTATTATAAAGGGTTGTTGCGATGCTGGTGAATTGAACAGAGCTGTTGAGCTGTTCGATGAGTTGGAAAAGATTGGTCTTTTTGCTAATGTTGTAATATATACTACTTTAATTGATGGGTTTTGTAAGAACGGTGATGTTGAAAGAGCTAAACTTTTGTTTAATAAAATGGAGGGGGAGATGGGTTTGGTTGCTAATCACTACACTTACACTGTGTTGATGAATGGGTTGTTTAAGAAAGGGCTTAAAAAAGATGGATTTGAGTTATATGAGAAGATGCAGCTTCATGGGGTGTTTCCTAATTTGTATACTTATAATTGTATGGTCAATGAGTATTGTAAGGAAGGGAAGATATCTAGAGCTTATGAACTGTTTGATGAAATGCGTGACAGAGGTGTGGCATGTAATGTTGTTACCTACAATATTTTGGTTAGTGGGTTGTGCAGAGAAATGAAGGTCTGGGAGGCCAATAAGTTGGTGGATCAAATGAAGAGGGATAGGATTAGTCCGAATTTAGTTACCTATAATATACTAATACATGGGTTTTGTAGTGTGGGGAAGTTGGATATCGCTTTGAGTTTGTTTGATCAATTGATGTTTAATGGCTTATCTCCATCATTGGTAACTTATAATATTTTAATTGAAGGTTATTGTAGTGTTGGGAACTGGGAGAAGGTTACTGATTTAGTGAGGGATATGGAGGAGAGAGGCATTTCTCCTTCCAAAGTGACATATACAATTTTGATTAATGCGCATGTTCGGCTTGAGGACATGGAGAAAGCATTTCAATTTTATTCATCTATGGAGAAAGTTGGGTTGGTTCCTGATGTCCATATCATTGGTGTATTATTACATGGGTTATGCATGAAAGGTAACATGAACGAAGCATCAAAATTGTTTAGATCAATGGGAGAAATGAAGTTGGAACCTAGCGATGTGATATATAATACAATGATTAATGGTTACTGCAAAGAAGGCAGCTCCTTCAGGGCCTTGAGATTAGTGAAAGAAATGGAAAATAAGGGATTGATTCCTAATGTGGCTAGCTATAGTTCTACAATTGGTGCTCTGTGCAAGGATGGTAAATGGCAAGAAGCTGAGGTCTTACTAAACAAGATGATAGAGTTGGGATTACATCCATCAGTTTCCATCTATAACATAATCTCTGAAGCCAAATACGGTGTACAGTTGCGGACTTGAAACAGTTAAGGTTGGATGGAGAGAAAAAACTGGAAGTGGGCACATTAAATCCGAAACACTTCCTCGTGATTTACGGTGATTGACCGAAACAGCCATTGCTGATGTATAAACAAAGAAATTCCATTGGAGAATTTAGCATTGCAGAATCTTGTAATTGTGCACTTTGGTTGTTATCTAGTTCTTATGTGTACGTAATTGAAGAACTTCCTCACATTACATGTCAGGTACCATTGGCTTTCGAACAAGGATTCTCTAAGATGTTTTCACTTTTCACTGTCATGATATACTTTCAAGATATTCTGTACTTAATTTTAGTTGATTAATTTTAGTAAGTTAGCTCTATATGAATGTTTCATCATAATTATTGGTTTTTCTCTTACTCGCCACTCATTGGTTCTTCTCTTGCAGATTTTGCTTTTCAGAAACCTATGAAAATTGGCTCAAGAATATTAAGGAGAAATTCACATATTGTTGGATTAAGTATTCCAGTTAAGTTGGGGGTCAAAATAAGTTTGAAAGTCTGCTTCATAGAGCAAAGACAGGCCCTCTTTGGCAAACAAGCAACTGATTATGAACTGGAACTTCTCAAGTACTGCTAAAAAATTACCCAGGAAAGTATACGCTAAGTTACAGAAATTCTTTTGTTTATATCAAACTTCTTTCTTTGTAAGCGTACAGAAATCTTTTTCAGGTATAATACTCAAAGTTCTTTTTGTATAGTACTCGAAGTTCTTTCTACTACTTTTCCACCTAGTGATCTATTGGCTTGGCATTGCACTCACTAAAATTTTCAGGTAGTATTAACTGAATTTCTATACCTTCGTCAATTAGGCTTAGAGAGTGGTCATTAGGCTGGAAGTTTTGTGTGTCCGTAAATCAAGGTGGCTTGATATTCACCATGTTACTCGGCTCTGAGGGAGCAAATGTTTCCTTAAAGTGAAACCTTCCCCTGGTCTATGTATTAAATTATTACTTGATGATTTGAGTTGACTAGGTATTTTTGTGTGTGTATGTTCAACTTCAAACCTCAAAGATTTTATGGAACATGCAGTTCTTATCCTTATTTGGCTAATTTAGTTTTGGTACTTCAACCAATTTATTGAGAGAAGTATGTCTCTTTTTAAAATATTCCATAGGCATGTTTGGCATTGCTATTCCTAATAGCAATTTTTGGACAAAAAATTATAAGAAGTCCTTTTTGTTAATAATTTTTTCCAATTCGATTTTTATGATAAAAAATTGATTTTGAAAAATATCATATTTAAAATTTTTGTAAATAGCTATTAAATTATATTGATAATGTAACTAAAATATTTTTATAAATAATCAAATGTAGCCCAAAACTTAAAACTATTATAATTTAGCCAACAAATTAGCTTTCTACAATAGCAATGGCAGACATACTATAAATTAATTTGAAATTTCACTTTTACTGTTTGCATGTCCTTTTGAGGTTTCACACATCTGCAAGTAACAATAGCACTTGCTTTATAGGACATGCTGTGTAAATTGTCTCTGTTAGGTTGATGAGAATCAGGGATACTAAATAGTGGCATGACCTTTCTGGTGGCTAGAGATTCCTTTAAAATGTTTCAAAATTATCCAGTGGCTACAGATTCCAAAAACTTGGTTAAAATTTCAATTACAGAATAGGCATCAATCAGTCTATAGTTGTTTTTTATTTTTTCTGAATAACTTCTGGGAGTTTATCATTGTTGATTCAAGGCCATAGATTTCTCTGAAAAAAGGATTCAGCTTCTTGTTTCTCTTCTATTTTGCATCCAATAATATGATCTTATGCTAATGAAATGAATAGATGAATCATTTCTGTTTTCTCTCTTTCATTTATATGGTCACAGGATTGTTTTGGCATCCAAGCCCTTTTTAAAAAAAAAAAAAGCAAAAAAGGGTAAAAAATGTAAAATTCCTCATGCATATCTTGGGTGAATGTCATGGCTGAAGCCCACTTTTATTGCATTTAGCCAAAGCTAGCCCAAACTTAAGATTTTTTTTTTTAGAGAAATGGGAATTTTTTTAATTTATAACAATTTTTGGGAATTTTTTTATTTATAAAAATTGTTCTTTTAATTTAGAAAATCACTATAAAATTGATAACTATATATTGGCTTGCTGAAAAAGTATAGTATTATTTTCATTGCAAAAGTTTTTTAATGACACCCTAAGCTAAAAATATATCACATAGTGCAAAAATGTCAACTAAAAGTATATCATAAAATACTCTATTTCAAATTATCAAATTCTTACAAAAATAATATTTACAAAAAAGAAACAAAATAATAATCATAAACAAAACTTTCAATAAAAGAGAAGAAAAAATAAAAACTAATAAAATTAAATTAAAAAAATTCATTTTATTGAAAAACTTTTAAAAAAAAGAATAATAAAGAAATTCACCATGAATAAAATGCTTCTACAATAATTCTAAAATATTTAAAGAATAAGAATTTTTTTTTTAAAAAAAAAAAAAAAAAGGAGAGAGATCAATATTTTTTTTTTTTTTTTTTTAAGCTGGTTTCGATTATCAAGTGTTGAACTTAACACTTAGTATTGCAAATAAAAATTTCAATTTTGCATTTTTTTACTGAAGAATGTGAAATATGTTTATAAGAAAATGCATTCATTATTACTATAAATGAATTTTAAAAGTTGAAGGGCTTCAAATTTTTTTACTAATCAAAAGAACATGAATGGTGTGGCTTATATATATATATATATATATATATATGTTTTTCATTTTTTATATTGTAATCATATTAAATTTTATATTTATTTTCATTCATTTTCTGTAATTATATAATAATATTTAGAACAGCTAAACATGAATTTTAAAAGTTATTATCACTATCTAAATCGTATTTGGTATTTTATATATTAATATGTGATTATAAAAATGAATTATACGATAGAAATTGGATATAATTAAAATATAAAAAATAAAAGATATATGATCAAATTTAATATAAAATTTATAAAAAAAAGTTAAATGCAATTTTATTGGTTACATCACTATGCATCGTGACAATGATATATTGAGCAGCATCAATTTTTTTTTTTTTTTGGTTATATAGTATTCATTATCTTGATGCTTGTGTTACAATATTTTTTAACCCTAAATTTGCCAGTTATTTGGTCTTTTTTTTCCATTCTCAAACCTCTAATGAGAATTTTCATCTACTTAGTTTCACAATTCACATGCATTTTTAATTTATACAAATTTATCTTGGTCTTGTGAAAGAAAGTCTTTTTGTATATATTAATTATATACAGGAACATATATATAGCAATTTGATACAAGAGTCCATATGGTCTGTACAAGTGAAATAACAGAACATAAATATTTTGCTAAACAACCAGATGTGCGTGATCCTTAACGCCTCCCTTTATGTCAATGGCGAGTGAGGCCGCAGACAAAATTTTTAGCAGAGAAATTAGAGTTGTTGAACCCCCAATCGCTGAGTAAAAGTATCACCAACTTGATCTTTAGTATAAAGCAAACCAATTTTCACTTTGCCAAAAGCAACTTGTTCACGTGCAAATTGATAGCTGAACTCTATATGTTTTGTACGTGCATGAAACACTAGATTTGAACTCATGTAAATTGTACCAATATTATCACACCAGAGGATGGGCGTTATAAAGCACGGGATACCAATTTCCTGGAGAAGGGATTGAATCCATAAAAATTCAGCAGTAGTATTTGCAATTGCTTTATATTTACTCTGAGGATGACCTAGCAATGGTAGGTTGCCTTTTAGCACTCCAAGAGATCAATGACGTGCCCACATAAATGGGATAGCCACTTATTGGGCAAGGATCATTCAGACATTCACACTCACATCACTATCAGAAAAACATTACAGGCTACTATGGTTATTGGAGGCAAAGAAAAGAAAATAACCGATAGGATGCTTGATGTACCTAAATAGCCTTTTAACAGCTTCCCAATGATCATCAATTTGCTTGTGCATAAACTGACACAGTTTGTTTACCGAGAATGCAATATCGGGATGGGTAAATGTAGCATATTGTAAAGCACCTACCACTTGCTTATACAATTCGGCATCAGCTAATAAATTTCCACTAGTTCGTGTCAATGGTGGTGAAGCTGCCATTGCGTGAGACAACTCTTAGCATCTGATGAACTTGTTTTAAACAAAAGATCACAAACATATTTTTGTTAGCTAAGAAAAATACCATGGAACGTGCATTGAACTTTAACACCAAGAAAGGACTATAGATTCCTAACATCTTTAATAGGAAATTCAGATTTTAATTTGCTTAAAAACTGTTTGATTAATGTCGATGATGAACCAATAATAATGATATGGTTGACATAAATAAGCATTAAAATAATATCCTGAGCCTTTCGAAAAATAAATAGTGATGAGTCCGCCTTAGATCCTTGAAAACCAAGATTGATTAGAAAAAAGCTGAGACGTTGAAACCAAGCACGAGTTGCTTACTTCAAATTATATAGAGAGCATTACAGACAACACAAAATCAGGTCTTTTTGTGTGAATAAATCCTTGTGGCTGCTCCATGAATATTGTTTCATTGAGAAAACCATGCAAAAATGCATTAGAAATATTAATTTGCTGAAGACACCAGTTATTTATTGTATCAAAGGAAATAAAAGTTTGGATTGTAGTTGGTTTGACAACTAGACTAAACGTTTCATCATAATTAAGACCATTCTATTTATTATACGCCTTGGCCACATGATGTGCTTTGAAACGACAGATAGAATTATCGAGATTTCTTTTAATTATATATACGTATATATTATGGATAATGTTTTGACCAAGAGGTTTAGGTACAAGCCACCATGTTTTATTTTCCATCAGTGTCATGTACTCACTCTCCATTGCCTCTCTCTAAATTTGGTGTTTGTTAGCTTGGGTAAAAGAAGATGGCTATGATTGGGTATGGGAAGGTCGATATGAGTGTGAAGAAGAGGATTTGGAGGTTATTAAAAGAGCAAATCATTTTGTATAGTTATATGGACAAAATTACATGTGGTATGTACGATGTGGTATTGTTGGACTAGGAGAAAACAATTTGATTTATTAATGGATATGACAAGCTGAATTAGAGGGATAAGAGGATAGGCCAACAACTAAATTTAATCCAGGACTTGATTTTAGAATGGAGTTGGACGTGTGAGTTGGTGATGTTAAAGAGAGACGGATTAAGAGATAGGGGCATGATAGGAGAAAGAATAGGATTAGGTGAAAGAGAAAGATTAGAATGAGGTGATAAAGGTGCATTTGATGTAGATGAGGTAAGATTCAGTGTTGTAGAATGAGATGAGAGTGGAGAGGTGGAGACGGGATTAGGCGAGTAACATGAGAAAGAGTAGTTAGAAATTAAAGTTAATACTTGATGAGGATGGATTAGCATGACTTGATATCAGTTTCAACCACTGGGCATTGCCTTGAATTGTTGAGTTGACTCAACCACCTTCATTTTACAAGGAGAGATTGACTCAAAATTTGACATGACATGTTATGTATGTGCGACCACTATCCAAGTCTAAGCAATGATGACCAAAATGAGATGTGGAGAGACCAAGATAGAAACCATTTTTGTCTGAAATTGGAACTTATGTGAATAATAGGGACGAAGTAACTAGTATATACCACAACCAAAAATTTTAAGATCACTGTAATATGGATTTTTGCCAAATAGAATAGAGTATGAAGATTTGGGTTTTAGAATTAGTGTTGGCATTCCATTAATTAAAGAAACTATAGTGTCAAAGGCAAGTGGCCAATATTTGAAATTGACTGATCAGCATTCCATTTTGTTCATGAGTATAAGGACAAGATATTATACATATGATGCCATTTGAAGTAAAGATTTTATTTAGGTGTTGATATTCCATTCCTCAATCTGAATTAATAGCTTTGATATGGGAATTAAATTGTTTCTCAACAAGAATTTTAAAATTAAGAAAGATATCATACACATCATTTCTATTCTTAAGAAAGAAAATCAAGCGAATCTTGTAAAATCATTAATGAACAAAATGAAATATTTGTAACCAACATTAGACAAAAGAGGATGTAGACCCCAAACATCCGTGTGAACAATTTCAAGAGGACTTGAAGCAATATGCTCAATTGATGTTAGAGGAATCTTAGCTAATTTTCCCAATAAACAAGATTGACATGGGGTAGGTGACACTTTATTAAATACGGACAAATTTATTTTCTTGAAGTATTTTGGACACAATACGCAGTTGAGGATGATCAATCTAGAATAACAAACTTCATAGAAAGCTAAACAAGCGAGATACGATGTGGACAGTGTGGATGGAAACTGATATAAGCCATGTTCATTCACAACTCTCAAGAGCTCCTGCCTAGTTATGAGAAAGAAAGATGGGCAAAATTTAAAGAAGCAGTTAAATTTTTTAACACTTGAAACATTTGGGACATGTAAAATATTTGACAAAAGAACATTTTTGAAAGGATAAGAAATATAAGAGAAGCAACGAATGAGATATTTTCACACCTTGACCATTGCCAATAATAAGTTGATCATTATCACCATATTGTTGAGGGAAACGAAGTGAGATTAGGTGTTATGTGAGTAGAGGCACCGATTTCAGTAACCCATGGTTTTAGTGGGTAGTGTGACATCGAGCAACATGAGGAGCAGTAGATTAGCCTTCATAAGGCTATTGAAAGCCAATATAGGCTTGTGGAGAAGGCAATCTGAAATTTGATGTAGCACTATGATTAAATTTTCGATGGCGACACCGATCAATATTTGTAGTGTGATTATTTAAGCCACATATCTGATAAGTGGTGCCTTTTCATTGTTTGTTGAACCACTAAGATCAAATATAGGAGACTAAAATGGCTTATTTGCAAGGTTAGCAACATATGATTCAAAATGGCTTTTGAGTAGTATTTCATGTGCAATAAGTTGGCTATAAAGCTCATTGAAAGTAATGGAACCAGCTTGTGCGTTAAGACCAAAAATAATTTCTCAAAATTCAATTCTAATATTATGAAAAATAATGGCATTAAATTTTATTAGAGATAAGGATTGGCCAGCTAGTGCAAGTTCATCAGCCAAAGACTTGGCTTTAAGAAGGTATTAGGTCACAAAAAATCATTCTTTTTTAGTTCATTAAGTTCTATATGGAGCCAAAGTTGTTTGGTTTGTGAGACAGCGTCAGAGGTTATCGATAAAGCAATCCAAGTTGAATGAGAGGATTGAAGACCAACAACATAAGGAATTACTTTTTTAGTTAAAGAGGAAAGTAACCAGAAAATGACCATTTGACTTTGCAAAACCATTCTTGATATACAGGATTTGGAGTAGCAATGGGATGATCATCATTGTTCATTATTTTTTGAGATGGTGGTGGTTTGGAACCATCAACAAATCCCATAAAATCATTAGAATTTAAAAGAGGTAGTAGTTAAGCTTTCCATGCTAGAAAATTTTTGAATATTAAGGGAGAATAATTTATGTGTTTGTGTTTGATGTCTTTTGGCTCTGATACCATGTGAAAGAAAGTCTTTTTGTATATGTGTTTGTGTTTGATGTCATTTGGCTCTAATACCATGTGAAAGAAAGTCTTTTTGCATATGTGTTTGTGTTTAATGCCACTTAGCTTGATACCATGTGAAAGAAAGTCTTTTTGTATATATTACATAATTGTATACATGAACATATATATATAGCAGTTTGGCAAAAGAGTCCACATGATCTGTACAAGTAAAATAATAGAAGATATTTTTTGCTAAATAACCAGATGTACGAGTAGCTAAATAACTAGATGTGCATGATCCTTAACAAGTCTTTTCTTTTTCTTTTTTAGGTCAATCAAACAAAAATATATATTTCATATAAAATTGATATTACCCTCATTAAAATGGGCTAGGCTCACTTTTTTGAACGGCTCAGTTTGGCATCACAGGCCACATTCATTTAACCTATTATAAATCTAGCTTGGTCTAAGATTACGCTCCTAGTTTTTAAACCAATGTTGACTCCGCCCATATACATGGTTTTTCAATCCATCGCTAATTATCCTCATTGAGAAAGATTACCCACATCAAGAAATTATCCTCATCACGAAAATTAATCCTCATCAAGAAGGATAAAGGAAGTGTTATCCTCATCCAATATAAGAGATAAGCATTCCTACCTAAATAGTCCATTCGAATCACAATATGTTTATTCTCTTCTTATATACTCACATTCAATCTCTTAAGCAATAATTTTTTATTTAAGCGTAAGAGTGAACTTTCAACATAAGGTTGAATTTCCCTTTCATGTTTACTTGTCTTATAGGGCTTGAACCAAAACTATCCGAACCACCTAGCGTTGACTTAAGAATACCCATATGGACTACCCACCTTGGCACTCTAGATAACATCTTTTGATGCGGTGAGCATGAACGTGAGTTAAATAACCCTTTTTACCTTTAATTATGACTTATCCTAACGATCTTAAAACCTAGCAACTTCGCAATCATTCAAATATCTTAAACCCTGAAAATACCCCCATCATGAACCACCTATCCCTTTCTCCCCTAAGTAATCTAGGAAGACATGACTCCTATAATTTAGCTGGCACATAATTTCAAGACCACCAACCACTACTCGCCCTGTAGCTGTTTAAGAAGAATTTACCTTAGTATTGCAAGAACTCAAGCAAGCACTCACACAAAATTGAGAGTAGGCAATTGTGCCATAAACACCTCTTATAGCCCCAACTCAACACCAAAGTTCCTTACTTGCATCAACTAGGCCAATTAGGACAACAAAAGAACCAGACTAAGAAATAAGGTTAGATTGATGCCCTAAGATGTATAATGATATAGAAGAATAAACATGTTGGTAGCTGAGCTATGATTTAGATAGCTTATTTTTATATGGTAAAGCCCTCTAAAAGAAGATAATGCAGACTATTAGATGAGCATAAGGTAAAGAACACGTTGCCCTTGGCTATCATGCTTATAATTGTAACCATTTTTTATAGGAGATAAGAAATGAATTAGTACTAAGAAAATCCAAATTGCCTAACATTGATAACTATAATATTTCAACTAATCCCAAAAGCCATATATACAAATTATGATCCAAACTCGAGCTGCATAATTGCTTTAGCACCTTGCTGTGCAAAATTTTCTCCATCACCCTAAAAGGAGTAGCTCAAAAGTAGTACCAAGATTTAGCTTATGGGTTGATTCAAAGTTTTACACAACTGTTCCAATTGTTCATCTTTAGTTCATCTTCACCATACCATAAGTTAAGATCTCCTTTGACTTGCATAAGGTCGTTCAAAAAGAATGAGAATCGCTACGAGACTATTTGACCAAGTTTATCAAAGTGGCCATACAAATTAATAATCTCAATCATCCATATTTGTAAAATAAAGGCCTATTTGATTCCCTTAGCATTGGCCCTCATAAGAACTATTATGAGCTGATGGTGAGGAGTCATAAGTTTATTCACTTATACCATAATCTCCAGACTTACTCTGATGATCCGTATAGAAAAAAGGAAGATAAAAGTCAAGGTGATAATAGAAGTGATAGAAGAAGTTAAGCCAAGAATGGTGATTCATGCTCAAGCCTAGCAATTCAAATGGCAGTTCATTTCAATATTATACCCTCCTTACAATAAGCAAAAGTGATGTCCTCCACTGGATGAAATAATTAAGAGAAAAAATACAGTACCATCATCCTCTTAAGAGATCAATGATCAAAAATAAAGACAAATATTGTAGTTTTCATCGAAACCATAGGCATGATACAAAAGAGTGTTGAGACCTCAAGAATAAAATCGAAAGGTTGATCTAGTAAGGAAGCCCCGAACAATTTAAAAAAAGACTCGCTAGTAATAAAGCTAGACCTAAACATCAGCATAAAGATGCATACCAAGATAAAAGGTCTAATAATTGACAATATGCTAGCATTGTTAATGTGATTATAGGTGGAATCACAGGAAGGGATAACTCATCTAGTAGAAAAAGGCAGATCCATAAGGTTGATTCTATGATTTGCAAAGGCAATGTAGCTGAGCCTATATTCTCTCCAATCTATTTCTCCTTCAAAGATGATAGAAGGCTATACTCCTCCCATGCTAATGCCCTAATGGTTCAGGGTCAAATTGAGAATTACTTGGTCAAACAGATCTTAGAGGATGATGGAAGCTCGATCAATATATTGACTGCCACAACCTACAAAGCCCTAGGAAAAAATCTTAGCAAGCTACGTACAGTTCGAACACCTTTGATTGGCCTTAGGGGAAAAAAAAGTCAATGTCCTGGGATATGTGGAGCTTAATATAGAGTTGGGAGATTCATATATCATTAAGAAGTTTAAAGCAGTGTGGATAGACATGGATATATCTAGGGGTGGGAATTCCATTCAAACTGAAGTAAATTGAAAAGTGAATTTTTTAAAAATGTAAATCAAATTGAATCAAATATCTACAAATACAATTGAATCAAACTAATCTTATTCAGTTTATCTTCAGTTCTATTTTGATTTAAACTATTTTTTAAAAAAAAATTATTTTTAAAATATTTTAATATAAAGAATACTTCTTATAATACATTTTAAAATTTTTTAACATGAAGAATATATTTTTATATATTTTTAATGTAAATATGAATTTTAAATAAGGCTTAATTATTTTAATTTTATTTCATCTAGGTTCAACCTCATTTGATTTTATTATATTAAAAATTAAGTCAGTTCAGTTCAATCGAAAATTATTTTACCTAAAAATCAAATCAAATTGAATTAATCAAAAAAATTTTTAAAAAGAAATCAAAACAAGTCGAAATTATATTTAAACCAAACCAAATAAACTAAATTGGTTCAATTTGGTCAATTTTTTTAGTTTCCACCAAAGTGTGCCCGACCCTAGATATACCCTCCGTATAGAATGTCATTATTGTGATGTCGATCTTGTATGATACAGTTTTCTACATCTCCATCCAGTATTTGATAATGCAGAAGGGTGTAATTATAGTTAGAAGGGACTAGAAGGTGGCAATAGAGACTTATATGAATGTCCTGAAAGAGGCAACTTGTTGAATGTCTCCCAAGACAATGTTTCTAAAGCTGTTGAGCTAGTAGACAATCTGAAATCTCTGTCCATCAATGAAAGACGCATGTTGCAGATTGGGACAAGGCTAACAAAGCCAATTGAAAAAGCTATAAGCTCAGTCTTTGTATGTAGCCTCTAAATATTTTCTTGGTTTACTTTAGACATCATAAAAATTGACCCTTCGATCATAGCTCACAAGTTGAATCTTGATAACTTTATCAAACTTGTGAAAAAATCACGTGCTCAAGCATGAAAAAGCCATTATGAAGGAAGTGTGCAAACTGCTTCATGTAGACTTTATCAAAAAGGTTCAATACCTAGACTAGTTAGCAAACATGGTGTTGGTGAAAAAGTTAAAGGGCATGTGGAGGATGAGCATAAATTTTAACAATCTCAAATAAGCTTGTCTGAAGGACAGTTACTCCCTATCTAACATAAATCAGCTCGTGGACTCCATTACTAGGTATGAACATTATAACTTCATTGATACTTTAGGGTTCCATCAGATTACAATGTTCATGCTAGATGATGAGAAAATGAGCTTTGTTATACTTAAGAGCACTTATTGTTATAAAGTAATGTCGTTTGGTCTTAAAAATGCAAGGACAACATACTAGAGGTTGGTCAACCACATGTTCAAAGAGCATATTGACAAAATCATTGAAGTTTATGTTGATGACATGATAGTGAAGAGGTGTCGAGCTGAGGAACATGCCAAAGATCTTAAAGAAGTCTCAATGATTTTGATTAGTACAACATGAAGTTCAACCTATAAAAGTGTGCTTTCAAAGATTGAGCAGGGAAGTTCTTGGCATTCATGAACTCTTAAAGGCTCCACTGATGCCAACTTGGCCAAGATCCAATCAATTTTTGATATGCAGCCTCCCAAGTCGATCAATAAGGTTCAAAAACTCAATGGGAGAATCACAATATTGGGACGGTTCATGTCATGCTTAACCCTTATAAAAAAAAAAAAATAAAGCTAACAAACTCTATAATTAAAAATGACAGTACAAAAAATAAGTATCAATAGCAATTCATAACCATCTAAAATATTATCTTCATAGTTAAAACTTTATTTTGAAAACATCTCAAATTCCCTGATTTCTAGATAAAGTAAATTGCAATAGTGACAGTAATTCTTCTTTTATGAACTGAATTTTTTCATTGGCTTTTTTGTTGAACCAATGGATTTCCCTTCTCTAAGTAGAACGTAGTTCTAACACTTTAATCTAAAATTATTGAGTGAACATGACCAAAGAAAAGATATTTAAGGTTGTTTTGCATAACAAAATTAGAATTGATATTTAGAATTGTAATTTCAATTTTAATATTGTCAAAATTAGAATTAAGTTGAAATTATAATCCTAGCATTTGAATTGAAATGTAAAAGAATTAGAATTGACTTGGAATTACAACTCAAATTTTAATTCTAGTGTATGGATTAAAAAAATGAAATAATTGAAACTATAGTTACAATGTGGATGTTTAAATTTATAAAATCTAGAATTATAAACTTCAATTTAATTTTAGTCCTATAAAAATAATAAAATACATAAAGAATAAAAATATAATTTAACTATAAAATATATGAAGACGTAAAAATAATATTTTAAACTTTAAATAGTTAACTCAAATTAATAATTTTTTATGAGAATTAGATTAAATTTTTTTTAAAAAGGTTATAATTTAGGAAAGTGATTTATGTAAAATTAATTAAACATTTTTTTAAGTGATTTATGTAAAATTAACTAAATTTTTTTTTTTTTGTGTAATATCAACATCTTACAAGATAAAAATCCTAAATGAATATTTTTTTACTTGAATCAATTTATATATGAATTTGATTGGATTTTATTTTTAAAAAAAAAATTGGTGATTTCATTTCGATTTGATTTTTAGGTAAACTTTGAACCAAATCGAATCAAATTTATTCAAATATAAAACCGAAATAGATTAAATTTATATTAAATCAAATTAAGATGGTTTAAACCTATTTAAAATTTATTACTTATATTAAAATATATACAAATTATTAAATACACAGTATTTATATTAAAAATAGTTAACAACATATTATGTTTTCAAATTATTTTAAAAATTTAGATTCAAATTAAATTGAATCATAATTGATCAAATTAAATCAATTTGGTCCAATTTATAAATTAATTCAATTTGATTCGATTTGTATTTTTAAAATTTAGATTTTTATTTGATTTTGTTGAATTTGATTTGATTAGATTTAGTTTGGTTCAGTTAGTTGAACTAGACTCTGTTTGATTGTATTTGATTATGTTCGATTAAAATAGCTACCCTAATAGTTGATTCCAATTTTTTCTGTGATTTAGAATTTTGATTCTCTTAGATTAAGTTAAGAATTTAAAAATGAACTAGGTTTAATATTTTAAATTTTATTGTGAAACTATAATTTTAATTCTAAATGAATTATCTAAACATCAAAGTTAGAATTATGTGATTGAATTTGAATTCTAAATTTCAACTCTAAAGTACGTTGTTCAAACAAGGTTTGAGTGATTTTCATAATTTGATTACAGAGAACACAAACAACATCATTTATTGCTCCCCACTTGGAAAGCAGAGACTTCGTTAGTAAGCCAACTTATGAAGTTATATTTGGGTTATGCACCTTGTAGTAATTTTCTCTAGTACACCTTTGCATCTTGTTTCTTTAATACATTCCAGCCGCTTACTATGGTGAAAAGGCTTGAGTTAGTTATTTCCTTAATACAGTCCATACAATTAAATATTCATAATGTTCTCTATAAGTGAAGTTGGTGGACAGAGATGGTCAATGTTACTATCGTTGTCTCAAGAGAAAGATGCCTAATAAGTGAGGTTGTTAGGGGTAGTTGGGATGTTTGAACGGATATTACCTATCGAGTTGGAACATTGGGCCCTTATCCTCTAGCCCAACTCTAACCGAAGCTTGATTAATAAAAATTATGATTTAAGAATTGCATCAATTAATTAAAATGTCACAATAACCGGTGTTTTTCCCCGCACGCGCTATATTACGATTTTGAGCAACTTTTCGCTTTTTTCTCATAAATTATGTTGTTTCTCTTTATCGATTTGTATATGTTGATATTGCAACTTATTTATTTTGGGGCGGAAAAATGGATAAGGGGTAAAAACTACTAATACCCTTAGAGATTTATTCTAATACACTACTTAGTTCCTGTATTTTTAAAAATATATTATTTAAGTCCCATTTTGTTCCATTAGACTTCGAGGTTCTTCTATTTAAAAGGGGGTTCTTTTTTATCAATCCAAGTTTAATGTATGAAAAATACTCTTATAGACTAAAAAAAACTTAATTTTCAAGGACTAAATAATTTATAATTTTCAAATAACAAGGATTATACAATTAGTAATTATCAAAGCATAGAGATTAAGTAGTTAGTCACATAAACTAAATAGTTGGTACATTGAACTTTGATTGACAGGAAATAATTTTCTTTTACATGGAACAACCTCAAAGTCTAACGAAAAGAAAATAGAAAGATATAATACAGTTTTATAAATATAGGACTAAGTAATATGTTAAGGTAAACCTTAGGAATATAATAATAATAATAATAATAATAATGCACAAAAATATTTTTTGCAATGATGACAATATCGAGACTCATAAGAAAGAAAATTTAAAAAATAATAATAGAGAGCAAAATAATACTAATAAGAAAATAATGAAGTAAGATGGTAATACCAGTGTGCTAATTATGTCTTGGACCTAACAAAATTTATAAGGCAATAATGTAAAAAATAAAAATCATTTTCTCTATTAATTTCTATTCTTTTTTTTGTAGAATGAAATAGAGGTGACAAATATATCAAATCGAGTCATTTCGGATTAGGACATTTTCGGGTTGGATTATTTTTAGGTTGGATCATTTTCAAGTTAAGCCATTTTTAGGTCAAGTCATTTTCAAATTGAGCCATTTTTAGGAAAAATCGAGTTCAATTTGTTAGGGCATTGGTAGGTTAAAGTCACCTATCATATTTGCATGCAAAAACAATTTTGAATTGAATTTTGAATTTACACTTAAAAATAATATTTTGGGTTAGGGTCGAATCATTTGTTATTCGATTTTTAAATATCTATTTAGATTTTTTTATTATTTATATAA
The DNA here is from genome assembly GCA_949677035.1 of Omphalea diandra. Lineage (NCBI taxonomy): Eukaryota > Viridiplantae > Streptophyta > Magnoliopsida > Malpighiales > Euphorbiaceae > Omphalea > Omphalea diandra. The sequence goes on from CATIWR010252590.1 coordinate 28,181, forward strand.
CTTTTCATAATTTATTAAGAGAAAAATAATAATTTTCTCTTAATATGTTTAATCAAATAAATTTTATATAAAATAGAAGTTGATTAATTTTTTTATTTTTATTTAAATACTTCATAAATTAAATATGATTTATTTTCTTAAGTAAATGACTATATATAATAAAAATAAGTAATTGAACTAAATTCATATAAAATTATATTCAAGTCATTTATCATAATTTAAACTAATTTACAAACATATGATATCCAATTATAGCAAATCATTTATTATAAAAACATTTGTATATTATAATAAAAATTTGTGTGATAAAATTAATTTTGTCTTAATATATGATTTTATCTTGACAAAAATCAAATTTATCACAATTATTATAAAAAAATAAGTAAACTTGTGATAAATTTTTATTAAATCATTTAAGAAATTATGGTAAAATTTGACTTAATGATCCACAAAATTCAAACCTTTTTAGGATTTTTAATTGTATCTAAAACTTTTAATTGAGTCATTTGACTCTAATTGGATAAATTTATTTTAAATATACCTTAAGTCAAAATTAAAATTTAGTAAAATGTATATTTAGACTCAATTAACTGTTACACTTTTTCAGTTAGTTGAATTAAACTCAAAATTAAGTTCAAAACTTAATTAATACGATACTTTTATTTTTATTGAATTTAATCTTATTTTTGTTTAATTAAATTTATTACGTAATTCTATATGATAAATTTTAATTTTATATTTAGATTTAAAAGTTAAGAATTTTAAAATTCAAATTTATAACTCATAAAATCTCTCAATCTCTCAATTTTAAAAAAATTTTCTCAATCTTCTTAAAAATTAAAATTTATATGTTAAATAATTAAATTTTAAATTGTTTAAAATAAAAAATTGCTCAAAATATTTTAAAAAATCAATTATATGAACTTAATTAATATGATACTTTTATTTTTTTATTCAATTTAATATTTTTTTACTTAATTAAATTTATTATATACTTGTATATAATGAATTTTAAATTTATATTCTAATTTAAAATAATAAAAATTTAACATTTAAAATTTTAATTCATGAAATCTCTCAATCTCTTTTTTGAAAATTTTTCTCTTAATCTCTCTTTAAAAAATTAATTTTTTAAATATTATTTATATATTTTTTCAAAAAAATTACAAATTATGTTATTAAACTGAATGATCGATCCAATTGAACTCTCCAATTCAATTCTAAAAATATTAACAATGGGGTTTTATTATTAACCTCGCAGGATTTTTTCTTTTTCTTTTTTTCCGGTCAAAGATTAGCCTTGTAGGAAATAACGTGCAAAGGGGTTGCAATCTCAATAATTTTGAAATCGAAACTTATCCCGTGACCCCAGCTATAATGATGAGAGAATCTCTCTCTCTCTCTCTCTCTCTTTTATTATTTAAATTCTCTATTTTAAATAATTTTTAAAATTATTTTTAAATATTTTATCTAAAAATTAATTTTTTTCTTTTTTATTTTATCATTTATTTTCTTTGATAAAATCTAGTTTTCTTTAAAAATTTATTCTAATCTATTTTTTTAGATATAGAGATTTTATAGGTATTTTACTTTATTTTTTTAATAAATTATCTCAAATCTAATTTTGAATTTATAGATCTAAATATTAGAATTATTATTTATATATCTTTATGGATACATATTTAATATTTATGTGTATTTTTATTTTATTATTATTATTATTTTGAAAATTTTATGTTATTTTTTATAAAAATTTATTCTCTTTTTATAGGAATTTATTTTTTTATTGAATTTCTGAAATTTTTTGAATTTATTTTTAATAATTGACTTTAATTTATTAATGACTATTGAGTACATTTAATGACCATAAAAATTCATTTATGATTTTAATAATCATTAAATTGAGCTTTTTTTTTTGAATTACGTTTTTAATTGATCAGTATTTTTGATCAAGCCGTACAATTTATTAATTGTAGAAATAAAGTTCATATTTTTCTAAATAATAATAATAATAATAAATCAAAACATATATATCAAAATTCAAAACATATGCAACGGTAAAAAGCATTATGATTAAAAGAAGGTGATAAGAACACACGTTTCTTCCATCAAAAGGCCCTCAAAGCCACAGGAGAAATATGATAGAAGGGTTATATGATGATGGGGAGAGATAGATTACTGATAGGGCAGACATGGAGCGGGTTGCTTCAAATTATTTCCAGTCACTGTTTGCTGCAGTTAATCCAACGAAGATGGACATGGCTCTTAGAGGTGTGAATCGGTGGGTTACAGAGGATATGAATCAAAAGCTTTGCAGGCCATTTACCAGTGATGAGGTAAAAATGGCTATCTTCCAGATGAATCCTCATAAAGCTCCAGGTCCGGATGGGATGTCTGCGCTATTCTATCAAAAGTACTGGCATGTGGTGGGAAGTGATGTCACCAAAGCGGTTTTGGAAATTTTATTGGGTAAGGCCATACCTGAGTGTGTCAACCAAACTTTCATTGTACTGATTCCAAAAGTTAAAACATCGGTTCAATGAAAGACTTTCGACCAATCTCTTTGAGTAACATTTTTTACAAAATTGTGTCGAAAGTGATGGTCAACAGATTAAAAGGGGGGCTTCGCAGTATTATCTCGCCAACCCAAAGTGCTTTTGTGAGTGGGAGGCTTATTACAGACAATACTTGTTGCTTTTGAATGCTTTCATTTTACAAAAAATAAAATGGAAGGGAAGGTTGGTCACTCAGCTCTTAAGCTCGATATGAGCAAAGCATACGGGTGCAATGGTCATTTGTAGAAAATGTTACGAGGAAGATAGGTTTCTGTGAGTCATGGATTCAGTTAATTATGAACTGTATCAAATCAGTCACGTATTCTATCATGCTTAATGGAGAACCTACTGCGAAATTCAAAATAGAGAGGAATTTGGAGAACTGTCGAAAAATACACTGGAATGGTTGGGAAAATCTTTGTGTATCGAAGGCAAAAGGGGGGCTGGGTTTCAGAGATCTGGTTAAGTTTAATCTTGCGTTGTCGGCTAAGCAAGGCTGGTGGTCCATTGATGATAGCGAGTCTCTTGTTGCTCAGTTTTTAAAAGCTCGGTACTTCCCTCGGTCGAGTTTTCTGCAAGCCTGGCTAGGAGTTAATCCAAGTTTCACTTGGAGAAGCATCGTGGAAGCTTAGCCTATTGTTAGAGAAGGGGTGAGGTGGAGAATTGGAAATGGTAAATCAGCGAGGATATAGGAAGATAAATGGGTTCCTCGTTCCCACACATATCGGATTCAAACTCAGTGCCATACTTTAAACAAGGAGGATAATGAAAATTGCTGAATAAAAATAAAGATGCGTGGAATGAAGTGTTGGAATTTTTTGGTGTAGGCTAATATTAATTATAGGTTTATTTTAATTATTTATAAAATAGACTGAATAATATAGTTTATTAATTAGTAGAAAATCCAATTAAAATAGTGATAAATTGAGTTATGAGTTTGTAACACCTTTTATGGCCCAATATGGAAAACGGTCAGTGTATATCTATTTTAACATGGACCTGTGATGGATGAACCTATTAAAATTTATTATAAATAGACTAAATCATCTCTGTTGCCTTCATATTGATAACCCTAGTTGTTACGCCCATTGTAGCCGTATTGTGAGAAGGTCAATGAGAGTAAGACTTATCTTTCGTTTGCAATCCTTCTAATCTATTATCCCAGTGTTTAATTTTCAGTGATCGTAATTATGACGCAGAACGATTTGGGATCCAACGCGCAAATAAGTACGCAATTTGTTTTCGCTTAATTGTTAATATTGACATTCTAAATTTATGTACTAGATCCAAAAATTATTACATGTGGTATAAGAGCCTGATTTGTACATGATTTAGAACCCTAAATATTTTATATTGTTAACAAAAAAAAAATTTGGTCGGACCTAGGGCATCCCACCATGGTCGATTGCCCCTTTGATATATTAAATCTACCTCTATCGTCACAAATTCTTCCGTTAGTTCGGACAGTTCGTGAGGGGCCATCCATAGTAGGTCGCGGGTTTGATCCGTGTTAGCGAAAAAGTTTTTTTTTTTGGACAAATCTGTGATGCTAAAAAAAAAAAATTGAACCTGCAATGCGTGCTGTGGGTCTCGAACCCATGACCGCAGACCTCAACTTCCAACGCTCAACCAACTTAACTGAATATATTATCCATCAATTTTTTATTCGGACTAATATTTAGATAAACAAGCTATATTCATGTTCATCATGGTATATTTTAATTTTATTTCATTGATTATTAATATATATATATAGGTGATTATTATATATAGTTAATTATCAGTTTATTATTTAGTGATATTAATTTTGTGATAAAATTAAACAAATAAATAATAAATATTTATTTTGCATATATATGAGAAAATAATCATGTGTTTGAAATTAATGTATATTGTGTTTAGTACTTTGTATATTTTTTGAATATATATTTGTGTTTAGTATGTATTTTAATTGGGCTATTATAAATTTCTAATTAAAAATAATTTTATGGGTTGATATAGGTGTTACCGCCAAAGTCATTAAAATTCGTAGAGTTATTTTTAATTTTTGTGAAGAGATAATTTCAAATTAATGTATATAATAATATGCCCAAAGGGGGTTATTAAATTCATTAACTTTGGGGGTGTTTGTTGGAATGAAGAGATAATTCCAAATTAATGTATATACTAACATGCCCAAATGAGGTTATTAGATGCATTGATTTTGGGAGAGCTTGTTGAGATGAAACTATTTGTGCTTAGAGTTGCATTAGTCTAGAGAGTTTGTTAGCCCAAAAGGGATAGATTTCTCAAAACTAATGTGATCTCAATTATGTGCTTCATAACTAGAAATTCTATTGCATGTGCATGTTCTGCCCAAAGGGGAATATGTAGTGATGCCAAAATTTTCTAGATTGTGTAAATCATAAATTTGATTTTTGTACATAGCTCAATTCTAATACATGCTTTTGTTTTGCGCAAACAGTCTCCTTTAGTCTCAACAATAGTACTGTAATTATTGAACTTCTGACCAGCACAAACTTTAAGAGGTGGAAAAACGATATTTTGTTTGTCTTGGGAATGGGTAAGATTGATTATGCCCTTTATGAAAATGAGTATGCTAAATTCACTCGTGAGAGTAATATTGAAGAAAAAGAACTGCATGCCAAATGGGAGAGATTGAATCGTCTCAGTCTTATGCCCATGAGGAAAACTATTCTTGAATACCTTAGGAGTAGTTTGTCCACTGATGTTACTGCCAAATCTTTTCTTGCTATTATAGAAGATAATGCTTTGTATCCGATAAGGCCGAGGTTGTGACCCTAATGAGTCAGTTAACCGGTATGAGATATAACCATAGTGGAAATATGAAATATTACATTTTAAATATGGTTCACCTTCAAACCAAACTTAAGGGTCTTAAACTTGAGATTTTTGATGAATTTATTGTTCACCAAGCTTTAAACACCTTGCCTCCTGAATTCGGCCAAATCAAGACTGCCTATAACACCCAAAACACTACCTGGACCATTAATGACCTTATAACCAAATGTGATATTGAGGAAAAGAAAATCAGGAAAGAAAATAGTAAGGTTGTCACGCTATTGACACAACCTAGGGCTGATCCTAAAAAGGATAAAGGTAAGTTTAAACCTAATTATTATGCTCCTAAAAGGAATCATAATTTTAAATGACATAATAGGAATCAGACCAAGAAAGGGGTAGATTTTTGGAGTGTTCACAAAAGTAAGGTGAAATGTTTCTTTTGTCATAAAGGTCATATGAGAAAAGATTGTCATCAATTCACAGCTTGGCTAAAGAAGAAAGATGAAAGTATTCATTTGGCTTATGTTTGCTTTGAATCTTATATGGTTGATGTACCACCAAATTTTTGGTCGCTTGATATTGGCGTAATTGTTCATGTTGTTATTACCTTGCAGGGGTTCATAAGCAAACAAAAGTCAAATGAAAGGAAGTCCAAGCTTAGAGTTGGAAACAATTTGGAGATAGATGTCGAGCAAGTAGGAGTAGTTAGGTTAATCTTAGAATCTGGATTTTGTTTAGTTTTGGAGAACACTTTTATGTTCCATCTTTTAGGAGAAATTTAGTTTCT
>CATIWR010252625.1:0-26845 GCA_949677035.1 Omphalea diandra
AAAACAATTTGCCATACAACTATACAAACACTACATATATGTTCAAGTGTCCCCAAATGCAATGGTGCTTCAATGATTATTTATCTAATGCATATGCTCATGTGATAATGCTAATGAATATGGCTAGGGATGTTACATTAAGAACCTAGCTTATTTAGTCCATGAAGTCCAATGCATGTTGCCATTTTAAAGGTCAATTATAGGGCCTAAACTACTATCTGAGTGCATCATTAAGCATGTTAAACGTGACATAAAGCACAAACATGATAATAGCATAAAGTGATGCCTACATAAAATCGTATAAAGTGATGTCATCATTAAGATAACAATGTTGCATATGAAGGCTAAAGAACATTAAGTAAGATTTTAAGGATGCAAATAAAGGGTCATAAGATCTTAAACCCTCTCCTAAAGACCTTTAAACAAGCATATTATGTTAAGGGGCATCAATCAGAATACCTCTAGCCATGGGTAAAGGCTAAGATGCTGAGGAAGGTGGAAAGACAATTACAAATGCCTAATGCTAAACCTTGAATCATCAAACAACATATGAAAAGAAGATAAAGAATAGAGTCCTTGGGCAACAAACCATCTTTTATTGGTGTTTATCACTACCAAAGTTTAAGCAAGAAAATAAAAGAAGTAAGTTAGCCATGAAAGGGGCTAACCTATCCTCTCCTTTAATGGTGGTAGTTTGAATAACCAAAATACTAGCACACATCCTAGATAACCACTCAAACTAAAGGTGAATAAAGGGATCATGGGGTAGCAAACCCTTTCCCTTTCACACCTACCCATGGTCAAGCACTTTCAAGCAATAAAAATAAAGTAAACAAAGCATAAAAGAAGTAAATCATTCAAGCTAAAAACTCATGTTTGTTACGATTATTACCTAAAAAATGAAGAATAAGGGTTATATATTTGGCAATTTGCCCTATTTCTACTATATGAGGCTCAAAAAACACTAAAAGAATAAAGAAAATACAAAAGAAACACAATAAAATTTTGGCAAAATAGCGTTGTCAATAGCAAAAGATGGTTGTACAAATCAACCAATGGTCTATATAGCCCTTTAGGGGTCTGGATAAATAAGGAGTTGTTTGTATAGACCTTTGACTGTAGAAAACTAAGAATAAAGAAAAAGAAGAAAAAGAGGAAGGAAAGGAGGGAGAGGCCTTGGATGCCTTATTTAATGTTTCTTGCCTTTAAAGGCACTTTGATATGAGAGAAATTCATCCAAATGCAATGGAATTCATTACTCGTAATGATGTAAATGCTTGGTTTTTACCTTAAATACTAAATGTTAGAGTTAGGATTTATGATTTCTTTTTATGGTAGGGCTTTTGATATGAGAAATAATTTTGATAGAGCTTCATTAGGGTTTCAAAATGCCTCTCTTTCCTCCTTAATGGGAAGAGTATTTATAAAGGTAGAATGGGTGCATCCAAGCTCAATCGTTTGGATTACACCCTAGCATAAACCTCCTATAGATAAGAATAAAGAAAGTTTTGGAGATTAAGACTTAAAATTATTTGCACAGCCTTAGGACTGACTGTATAAACCTAAGGTTGGCTTTGTAGCCTTTTAGGGTTTAATGGTTCATAGATATAAAAGCTTCTAGCTTTTAGATTTTAGTAGGTTAGTTGTACATCCCTTTAGAATTGTTATACAACTATCTATATAGCTACAAAGCTAATAGTTTATCTCATTAAATGTCTTTCAAAGTTTTTATTGAATGGCATATGGGTTTAATTCAAGACTTTTCCCATGATTTTTCCCTCTTCTAGGCATTGTTTCCCTTATTCTTTGAGGAAAGATCCAAGTAGTTTCTCATCATTAGGCTTTCATCCTAAGGTCTTAAAATCTTATACTTACAACCTTCTTTTAAGTTTTTTACATGACGTAGCACATGTTGACCCCATTTTAGGTGCTCCTAACAACATTGATGCTAGCCCCAAAGTGGATTGCTCCCTGATTAAAGAGTTGATAGCCCTGATAGCCAACTGCATGTTCAATTCAACATCCCTTATAAAGCATGTCCATCTCGAAGACCTTCTTGAATGGTTTAAATCCTAGATTATTAGTTCCAATAGTGTACAAATTTCTTTCCCATCTATTTAGCATCGCTTCTAACAAGGTTAGTTATAAGGCTCAAAACTTAGTTCTTAAGGGTCTTTCATAAATGAGGACTTCTTTTCATAACTGATGAGTATGAAAAAGTAAAATTCGACAAAATGGGCATTGTTTTAATGATATAGTGACTATTAATTAAATATGATATGAATTATAAAGGATGACTAAGAGATATGAAGGTGAAAGACGTTGAGTCATCAATAGAAAGTAAATGAGTTATGATACATACGTAGGCATATGTAAGAAATGATGATTAATGAACACGCAGGAATGATGTTATTAGAGGTTTAATAATGAAGAATATGTTAATATTATATATGGAAGAAATTTATGTTAAAGTACATGTTAAAAGGAAAAAATGAAGGATGACGAAAGCTAAGGTAGAAGCTAAGTTAGGTGCATGAACTTTGATGGTTATTAAGGTATGTAAGAGTGCTTAGTGTGTGATTAAATAAGATTTTAATGAAGTGTTTTCAATGCATTTTAGATCCCTAGAATTGGTATTTGAAGTGTGTTAAGAGAAGGAACAAAAGGTTGGAAACAAAGTTTTTAAAGGTTTAAATGCTTTATTTGGGCATTTTAATCTTTTCACACCTTTTTATCTTCATTTTCTACCTAAACACAACTATAAATCCACTTTCTGTTAGTCTCCAAGCCTAAAAATATTGTTTAAAGTGTATTAAGGAAAAGGACAAAAAGGTGGAACCATAAGTTTATAAGTTGGAAGTACCATTTTAGTGGACTTTTTCTAAAATACTCTATTTGGGCATTTTAGTCCTTTTTCTCTTTATCTTTTGCCTCAACATAACTTTAGCTCCATTTTCATTACTTTTTAGTAGTCTAAAACTCACCAAATTGCTTTTAAAACCTATCCTCTATCCATGGCTACCAAATCAAATTAGGAGAATCAAGTTTGCCTATTAATCTTCTTTTATCTTTAAGCAAATTGACTTATGACTTTCTCTTTCCTATTTTAATATGTCGTATTCCTTGTATAGTTTTTCTTTATTCGAATAAGTTTATTTATAGTGTTTTTATACTTTATGGTGATGGAAGAGATGAAGTTTGGTGTTAGTATGGCATGAAAGGTGATGTTATCTTCACAGAGTTATATATATACATGAAGAGCATGGGTTGTTTCTCATGGTTCTTGATATTTAATGATTAATTAAATGATCAATAGTGTTCTAATATTCATAGATAAATGATTGAGCTTAATTGGTGTTTTGCATCTTAGTTATATTAAAGCCAATATTGATATAGTATACTATTAGAGCATGGAAAGGAGTTGGTGTATAAGGATTGATTACACGAGTTCTCGATTACTATCGGCTTATTCAATGTTAATTAGCATCCTAAACTTTTTGGTTATGATGATAATTGAGGCTTGAATGATTTCTAAAACCTTTGTTATATTCAGTCAGAGATTGATGTCTTAATAATCTTATGACTATTCTTTCTATAAATGAGTTTATCAGGATAATAGAAATAGTTTGAATTCCTTGATATTATTTGAGTTCTTAAATGTTGTCTACCATTATATACTTGAGGTTTATAATTGTGTTCAATGCTTAAAGGATGTCTTATATCCTAGTTAGAAGGAGTTAAGCGTGGACGTCATAATGGATAAATGGATGGTATTATGAAGTCCTTATGTAAATAAATTATGTTTATAAGGTGAATTTAAGTTAAATTAAGTTTCTTGATTTTTTTTTTGACATTCTAAACCTTGTGATTAGTGTTAAATGTGAAAGGAGGACATGTTCTTCATATAGTTGTGGTAAAATTATAGACGAATGTCTTAATGAGTATATGAATGGTTTATGATGAAAAATAAGTATGTTGATGAATTTAGAAGTATAAATTAACATATGAAATGAGTTAAGGATTATAACTATGGAATACTACATGATTAAAAGGTGATGTTAATGATATACTATGAATGACATAAAAAGGAAAACAATGATAAAGACCTATGTATGAAGGATGATGGTTAAGTTATAAGTTAGAGATAATGAAATTTATGTTTGCATGCTTGATTTATGTTTAGGAATTCATTATTATTATAAGGACATTTGCCCTATTATGTTATATGTTATGTTTATGTTATATGTTCTATGGATGAATTTGAGTCACTCTCCATATTTTAGATGTTAAGGCTAACACAAAATGATAAAGAAAGATCAAAGCCAAAGCAAATAATTCTTATTGCCAGCAATGAAAGGTGAAGGATTTCAGTTGTTTTTCATTGTCCATGGCATAAATGTATCATAATGTATAGGTTGTAGTGGGACCAGATATGTTAATGTGAATATCATGTGCATTCTTATGAGATGAAATGAAATGCCATGCTGAAAATGTTATGTAGAAATATCATGTGATGTAAGAGTAGTTCAAGGAAGAAATGAGAACCTAAAGAATCATAGCTACTTATGAAAGGATTGAAACTGATATCAAATAAATGAATGATATGCATGCATGATATAACTATTGAGGAAACTCTCTAATGTAAGAGAAAGACACAACTAGTGAGGCAACTTTACTGCGAGTGCATGGTTGGTGAGGCAACCCTCCTACTTGAGAAAGATAATTAAACCAAGTGGGGTTTCTTATGAAATTGACTACTCGGTTGTGATGTACTGAGTAAATTTTATATGCAATGTCATACCACATAGATAGAAATGCATTCATGTTAATGTATGGAGCATGCATATGGACAATATAAATTATCATTGAGTTTCCTACAAAGAGCTCACCCCCAAACACATAAATTATTTCATAGATAAGCATTTAACTCATATAAGAATTGATGGTTAAAGATTAAAGGCTATAAATGAAGGTTTTAAGTTAAATATCATTTATTGTTAAGGCACTACATTATTTCTTTGTAGTTGCCTATAGTAATGATGTATAAGTATAATTGAAAGATTTATAAATGTATTAAGCAAATTTTAAGTTATATCTTGTATTCCTAGTAATTTTCACAGTCTAAGTTATGAATAATGTGATATGTATATGTCTAAGGCTAATATGATGTATACAAATTATGATGCATGATCAATGGAAATGATGTTAAGGCATACTAAGATTTATGGCCCATGGAAGATAAATGTTGAATGTTTATGATAATGAAAAGAATGTTATAACTAGGATGACCTTAAGTGGACGTTTGATTCTAAGGGTATCCAAATGAGAGAGTTTTCTACTTAATAATAAGTATATAATAAAATGTGAGAACATGAAAGAATGTAAGAAAATGACTAGTGAGCTAAGACTTCCTTGATTATGACATGATAAGAAATTAATTAAATAGTTATAGTATAATGTAATAAAGTGTTTTATGAAATGTTTGGGCTTAAGTTTAGGTCAAATCCCTATCTCCCATTTATTTTATCCTAAGAATCTGAAGTGGGGCAAATAAAAGCTAAAAATGTTTTGGGGCTAATAAGTATAAGTTTTAGATTCAAGGCATTAGAGAGCTTAGAAATGGGTTTTAACCCTTAGTGATTAAGCTTGCTACAAGTTTTAAAGGTCTTAAGCCTTTTTGTTCCTCAGTGCCAACATGACCCAAAATTTGGGTCATGATAGAATGATATCAAAGAAAAGTTTTGTATGGTCGTACCTTTATATTTACAAAACAAATTGAAAAATATCATAGATGTTAGAAATGGTGAGAGGCATAAGGATAATTAGTTATAACTTGCAAAGATATAGGATTTTCTTCATGTCTTATTTGTGTCCTTGAGTTAGGATTTTGCATTTAAGCATTAAAATATTATTAGGATTTTGCATTTAAGCATTAAAAAATTATTTGTGTTCATGACGTGAATCTTTGTATATTAAATATATAGAGCTAATGGTAAGGTGATATGCTTAATGATATGAACTCAAGCATAATTTATGCTTAGTGTATTATGACATTAAGGCTTTTGACGTTGAAAAGTATGTATATATCTTATTTATGAAATGATATTATTGTTTTCATGATACATTATGCATGATTAGATCTATAGAGATGAAGGATAAGTTCATGATGATGAGATGAAGCATAAGAATAAGTTTTGATATGTCATATGTTATAAGTTGATATAAATGATAGGGAACGATAGGAATATGAATTATATAATGAGATGATATGAAATAAGTTATGATATGATAATATAGAAAAAGAATATGATGGAATGATGATATGACTTAAGAAATAGGGAATGATATTATATTATGAAAGACAAAAAGATGTGGATATGGAATATATATATATATATATATATGATTAGATGATATGATGAAAGATAAGGAATAATGATATAAAAAGAGAGATGGAGAAATAAAAATGATGATAAGTAAAGACATGTAAGCAAATAGAATTAAAAGCAAGAGTTGAGGTTATTTGACAATTTTTATCCTTTAGGATTGTTAGAGAAAGGAAGGGATAATTTTCAAGGGTATGGTATTTATTCCCAACCAAAAGAAGGTGATGGAATCTCTCAGTTATGGTTATAGAGTAACCCCTCATAATCATAATAAGTCATTCTAAGATTTAAAATGACATTTAAAACTCAAAAATATTTTAAATAATTTCACAAGTTATATGAGCATTTTAAAAGAATTTTAAGAGATTTCAAATCCCTTCCACTCTAAATTTTCTTAGGAATGGACATGAGTTTACTTTGATTATTTATTTATGTTCCAAGATAGATAAATATAATTTCAAAAGGGAGTTAGGCATGAATGGTATAAGAATTTAAGGATGAATTAAGTAAGAAGGGGGTACAATTTGTATAGCCTAAAACTTGGTTCTCAAGGGCCTCTCATAAATGAAGACTCCTTTCCCTAAGTGATGAGCATTAGGAAGATAAATTTGATAAAATGGTGATGGTTTTAATGATATTATAATTTTTAATTAAGATATAATGTGAGTTAGAAAAGACGACTAAGAGATATGAATGTGAAAGATGTTAAGTCATAAGTAGGAAAGTAAATCCAAGTTATGATGCATAAGTATACATATGTAAGAAATGATGATTATGAGCATGCATGAATGATGGTATTAGAGGTTTCATGATGAAGAATATTCAATATTATATGTGGAAGAAAGTTATGTTAAATTACATATTAAAAAGAAAGCAGTAAGTATGATGGAAGTTAAGTTATAAAGTAAGTTAATTGCATGAACTTTGAAGGTTGTTAAGGTATGTAAGTATGCTTAGTGTATGATTAAATGACATGTTAATGAAGTGTCCTAAAATTATTTTAGATCCCTAGAGTTGGTATTTGAATTGTATTAAAAAGAAGGAACACAAGGTTGGAAGCAAAGCTTCCGAAAGGTTTGAATGCTTTGTTAGGGAATTTTGGTCTTTTCACATAATTTTATCTTTATTTTGTAACTAAAGAGAACTCTAACTCCATTTTACAATAATATTCATGCCTAAAAATGTTGTTTAAAATGTGTTAAGGAAAATTACAAAAGGGTGGAAGCATAAGTTTATAGGTTAGAAGTAGCACTTTGGTGGACTTTTTCTATAATATTCAATTTGATCATTTTAGTCCTTTTACATCCAATTTTTCTTTATCTTTTGCCTAATAATAACACTAGCTCCATTTATATTAGTTTTTAATAGTCCAAAGCTTAATAAAATGCTCTTGAAATCTCTCATACATCCATGGCTTCCGAATCAAGCTAGGAGAATCAAGTTTGTTTATCCATCTTCTTCTATCTTTTAAGAAAGTTAGTGACTCTGTCCTTCCTATTTCAAGCAATTTATAATATGCCATATTTCTTGTATATTTCTTCTATGTTTGAATAAGTTTATTTATGGTGTTTTTATGCTTTATGGTGATGAAAGAGATGAAGTTTGGTATTAGTATAGCATGAAAAGTGATGTTATCTTCAAAAGGAGTTACATATGTACTTGAATAGTATAAGATGTTTCTCTTAGGTCTTGATGTTTGATGGTTTGTTAAATGATAATTAGTGTTCTATTATTCATATTTGAGTAGGAAATTAAGCTTACTTGGTGTTTTTCACCTTGGTTGAAATAAAGATAGGATTGATGTAGTATACAATTAAAGCTAGGAAATGAGTTGATGTATATTGATTGATTACATGAATTCTTATGACTTATTAAATGTTAATTGGGATCATAAAGGTCTTGGCTATGATGAGAATTTAGGCTTGAATTATGTCTAACACCTTAGTTGTTATTAAGTTAGATATTGATATCGCAATAAGCTTACGATTGTTCTTTATGCAAATGAGTTTTAAATGTATAATAATTGATGTGGTTTGAGTTCCTTGATATTATTTGAGTTCTTAAATATTGTCTAACATTATAAAGTTATAGTTTAGAGTTGTATTCAACTTTGAAAGATGCCTTACATCCTAGTTAGGATGGAGTTATGTATGGATAATGGATGAATATATGGGTTTCATGAAGTCTTTATGTAAATGAATTATGTTTATAGGGAGAATTTATGTTAAATTGAGTTTCTGGATATTTTTTGACACTCTAGATCTTATGATTATATATGAAAGAAGGACATGTTCTTTATTCAATTTAGGGAGGATTATACATGAATATCTTAATGAGCATATGAATGGTTTTATGATGAGAAATGAATATGTTGATAAATTTTAGAAGTATAAATTGATGATCATGGAATAAGTTAAGAATTATAATTTTGGATTAATATATGATTAAATGGTGACATTAATGATGATACTATGAATGAGATAAAAAAAAGAAAATAGTGATAAAGAGCTACGTACAAAGGATGATAATTAAGTTATAAGTTAAAGATAATGAAAGTTATATTTTCATGTTTGATTGACATTTAGGACTTTATTATCCTTATAAGGGTTTATGCCCTATTATGTTATATGTTATGTTTGTGTTAGGTGTTTTATGGATAAGTTTGAGTCACTCTCCATATTTTTTGATTTTATAGTAATGTTTATTTATGTTTAGTCATGTGTGTAAGTGAGATGATTAAAGTAAGTAATGATAATGTTAAAAGCAAGTAAGGCTAAGGTAAAGAGATAGAGAAAGAGCAAAGCCAAAGCAAAGAAAAACTAATGCTAGTAATGAAAGTGAGGGATTTTAGTTGCTTTTCAGTATTTGTTGCATACATGTATCATAAGTTAAAATGTATAGGTTGTAGTAGAACCAAATATTTGAATATAAATGTCATATGTTTTCTTATGAGATGAAATTAAATGCCATGTTACAAATGTTGTGTATAAATGTCATGTAATGTAAAGGTAGTTCAAGGAAGAAGTAGAAACCTAAAAAGTCATAGTTGGCTATAGAATGATTAAAACATATATCAGATAAATGAATGATATGCATGCATACATGACGCAACTGGTGAGGAAACTCTCCTCTATAAGAGAAAGATATGGTTGGTGAGGTAACTCTTCAGCGAGTGCATGGCTAGTGAGGCAACTCCTATATGAGAAAGATAAGTAAACTAAGTAGGGTATTCCATGGAGTTACCTGTCTGTGTAATGATGTGCCAAGTAAATGTTACATACAAATGTTATGCCATGTAAATCATATTAAGGCATGTGAGCATGCATATGGACAATATAAATTCCTTACTAAGTTTCCTATAAGGGGTTTGGTCCACTCTCTCACACATAGATTGTTTTGCAGGATAAACATAAGGTTGATATCATGATTGACGATCAATGGTTAAAGATTATAAATAAAGGTTTTAAGTTATGTATCATATATTATTAAGGCACTACATTATTTCTTCATAGCTGCATATCATAATAATGTGTATGTGTAATTGAAAGAGTTATAACTGTATTAAGTAAATTTAAGTTATATTATGTATTCCTTGTAATCTCAGCAAAGTATAAGTTTTGAATAATGTGATATGTATATGTTTAAGGTTAATATAATGTAAAAGGATTATGATGCATCATCAATGGAAATGATGTTAATGCATATTAAGATTTATAGCTTATGTAAGATAAATGTTGAATGCTTTTGATAATGAAAAGAATGTTATGGCTATAATGGCCTTAAATGGACCCTTGATTCTGAGATTATCCTAATGGAAGAGTTTTCTATTTAATAATGTGTATATAATGAAAAGTAAGAAAAGGAAAGAATAAAAGGAAATGGCTAGTAAGTCGAGACTTCCTCAATTATGATATGATAAGAAATAAATTAAATGGTTATAATATAATGTAAGAAAGTATTTTATGAAGTGTTTAGTATTAAGCTTAACTCAAATCTATACCTTCCATTTATTTTATCCTAAGAATCCAAAGTAAGGCAAATGAAAGCTAAAAATGTTTATGGGTCAATAAGTATAAGTTTTTTATTTAAGGTATTATAGAACTTAGAAATAGGCTTTAACCATGAGTAATTAGGTTTGTTATGGGTTTTGGAAGCCTTAAGCCTTTATGTTCCTTAATGCCCGTGTGAACTTAAATTGGGTTTAGGTCACGACATTAGTCTTTTTTCCTTGTTTATTATCTTTCTCAACTTTCAACCACTACATGTAATTATTTAGGTTAGTCCTTAACATTGTAGTTTATAGGGCCTGTACCTATTATTCCTTTCGATGAATATGCCTGACCCTTTTAACTTTGAACACTCTATGTAATCCTATAGGATTTATTCTCTATATTAAATGTTGACTTTTGCTAATATGATTCAGCTACCATGATTACTTATCAGTGTCTTGTCTTTACGAATATCTTGTTAACTTAATTTACTTTTTACCATGGATGTCCATATTTGATTGATTGTCTACTTGTTTTTGCACTACTTGCTACTTTCTAAAGTGTCATAGCCTATACAAAGAATGGCGTGTTCATAGCTTGGATTGCCTCTTGGTTTATTATCTTTCTTAGCTTTCAACCCTTGCATGCAATTATTTAGGTTGATCCTCAACTTTGTAGTTTTTAAGATGCATACCTATTCCTTATGATGAATATGCTTGACTCTTAGGATTTCAAACACTCTCTAATCCTGTAAGATTCATTCTCTATATTAAATATTGATCTTAACTTATATGGTTTGACTACTATGATTACTTATCAGTGTCTTGTTTTTATAATTATCTTAATTTACTTTTGACCATGGTTGTCCATATTTGATTGCTTGTTTGCTTATTTTACACTACTTGCTACTTTTTAGGGTGACACAGCCTTTACAAAGGCCAATAGATCTGTAGCTCTGATCGCTTCTTAGTTTATTAAATTTTTCAGCTTTCCAACCCTTGCATGCAAATATTTAGGTTAATCTTCAGCCTTATAGTTTCTAAGGCACGTACCTATTATTCCTTGTGATGAACATGCATGACCCTTTGGACTTTAAACACTCTATATAATCCTATAGGATTTATTCTTTGTATTAAATGTTGACCTTTGCTTATATGGTTCAACTATCATAATTATTTATTAATATCTAGTCCTTATGATTGTATTATCAACTTGATTTAATTTTACTATGGTTGTCCTTGTTTGTTGCTTGTTTGCTTATTTTGCACTATTTGCTACTTTTTAAGGTGATACAACCTTTAAAAATGCTAATAGGTCTGTTACTCTGATCGCCTCTTAATTTTAGAGGCTTCTACAACATGTATGAGATCAAATCATATTGATAAAGCTACTTTTATTCTTTGCTCTACTTCTCATATGTGTTTGAGGTGCAATGGTGTTGATTTGGATTGCCTTATAAAGCATTGGATGGATACCACTCAATCCTTCCACTTATCACAAATAGGTGAGGTGACATCATGTTTGTTGACTTTACCTGTATGATGAAGATTTACAACTCTGAGTTGTCCCCGCACATCGATGTTAGGGTCTACACTATGACCCTTTAAAAAGATTAAATCAGGAGTCCGGTAGGTTTCATCTTGCTTTAAGGGGGAATAATGCCTTTGTATGATCTAGGATCATCACTAAGGTTGTGGAGGCTACGATGATAGCGCTGCAAAGGTATCAAAATAGGTGGCTTATTATTTCCTCTTCTATGGCATTTTGGCATTATATTCTCAATATTTGAGGACATATTGGAGATTTCTTGATGCTTGCCTTAGAGGATCTACATTTGGTAGGCCATTTTGACTAGGGGTCTACCTTAGTAGCCCATCTCTAACAATCTTGGACCATTGCTACTATAGACTATCGTATATAAATAACATTTGGAATACTTAGTACAAACCTTTCATACTTATTTTGCTTTCATTACTCATTTTTTGTACATGATAAATTGACTACCTTCTTTTCAATAATCTTCGGCTAGCGAGCTATGTTTGGTGGAAGGTAACAATCTCTACTAGACATAGACTTCTACTACCCATAATTTTAAAGGTGGAGCAAGGATTAACCTATGGAGAAGACCATCATGTCACATCATGCTTAGTAGGACTAGGTATGTATTCATATTTTGAGGTGTAAAGCTATCTAATGTTATGTTAGAGTTGGCATTGGTATATAGGACTAAGAAGAGTTGGCATTGGTATATAGGACTAAGAAAGAGCTAATGGCCAGCGTCATTGGTTACCAAGGGTGGATGGTCAATTCACTCCTAAGTACCA
Source organism: Omphalea diandra (assembly GCA_949677035.1). Taxonomy (NCBI): domain Eukaryota; kingdom Viridiplantae; phylum Streptophyta; class Magnoliopsida; order Malpighiales; family Euphorbiaceae; genus Omphalea; species Omphalea diandra. The sequence goes on from CATIWR010252625.1 coordinate 12,700, forward strand.
TTTTAGTACCACTAACACATCTTTGATCCTTTCCCCATCATGATGAGTATCAAATGATGGTGCTTCATTGCAAAACATGAGGGATAGGGCCTCGATCAAAGAGGGTGCCTTCACAATCGCCATTACAAAAGGGAGCCAATGAAGGGCATGCACTATAAGCTTATCGAGTTAAAGTCGATGACTATAGGTGAGCTAGATTCTCTTTTGAATAGCATGGAGGATTCTTATCACTCTAGCATGACAAACGCTTTACTAGTGCTAGAGCTAGCACATTCTTCTAGCATTTTCACTCTAACGGGAGTCACTCATATAAGTTTCTTAAATCTTGACTGCTTGTGTAGATATCTTATCATTCCTTATTTCCAAACCTAAAATTATTTTTATGCAAATTTCTCAAGTTCAAGTTGAGCACTTAGTCAACCTAATAGTGGCTCTAAAAAGGACATACACATGCCACACTAGGGATCTACAATTAATAAGTTAGTCAATGTATGCATGCTTATGTGTGCTTGTGTATATGATTGTGCCTTAACCACCTAGATTTTTCATTTCTTCTTATCATTCCAAGAAGAGGTCATTTGAAGGGATCAAAAGCTATGAGAGGTATGACTGAAACTAACAGGTGTACAAGCATGCCTCGAAGATCCAGATACTAATGAGGACACTGATAAGGATGAAGACCACACATCTTCTTATTTTATATTTAGTGTAGGAATAATTATATGCTTTTGAATGATTTTAGGCATTACTTGCTCCCTTTTTCTTTTTCTTTTTTAGATGTTGGGATTTAATTGCCCCAATTTTGATACAATGTGGAATTGTTATTTATCACAATAACATTTTATTTTCTTCTCCTATTTTGTTAATAGTTATTTTGGTGTGTTATATGTTGTTGTCATCTTATTTATATGTATGCCTCATAATTACCCCTTGTTATTCACCAAAATATGCCCTTATAGTCAAGAAACTACCATCATTTTGCCCCTATTCTATTAGTGGTCTATACATATGACTATTTGTTCATACAAAAAACTAACTAGATTTGTAAGACAATTGTACTATTCACATAGTTGTCATCTAGTATCCTTTAAAACCCCTTCATATCTTCTTCTTCCTCAATTTTTATGCTGACAACAATCATTTTTAACCTACAAATCATGGCTAAAAGTTTCTAAAAACCTTTCATGCCTTAGATTGGTCTTCCTTTTCTTGGTTGGACTTCTAAGGCTTTTGCTATCTTTCTTTTATCAAGCATAATATAGAATTTTTACATGTGGATTGTGGTTTTAAGACTTATATAGCATATTTTTTTCTATTTTGGAGAGATGGAGATCTACCCCCTATTCTAAAAGTTTGGTGTCGTCTTAGATTGTCATATTTCTAACAATCAAGATTATTTATCCATACTTAGATTACTCGCATATCTATAAAATGATGGAGCTTCTTGATTTGTCTTATCATGAGGTGCCTTTGTATACTTTGAGGAAGAAAAAGATGTTGCTCTCCTCTTTTTGATTTTGTACCTTACAAGAGTGGTTTTAGAGTAGCCTAAGCTCAAATTCTATCGCTCTTTCTAATGGACGGGTATCTGCTCCATAGAAATGACAATGAAGTAGATTTTCAAGCCCTCAAGCACATAAAGGACATTGAGTTAGACAAGATACTAATACTAGTGATTCTAGGTGAAACTTTAGTGGGTCTAAACAGAGTTACCTTGGTCGTTGAATAGTCCTTCCCGAGCAACCCTTTTCTTCGTTACGTATACTTCTCTTGCAACCTCCTTTTTCTTTATTTATTTTCTTTTTTTTTTGTTTTTATTCTTATTTATTATTTTTCTCTTATTTTTCATTCTAATGTTTGCTTAAAAGTCCTTATGAGTTTTCAATCTAACAAGTGGCTTAATATTGCTTTGACCACCCTTTTTGGGTTTTTGACCTAACGAATTTTTTTCTTTTTTTTTTTTAAGGATTTGGTTAGAGAAGAGATTGGATTTGTTAGTTAGATAAATTTAGATCCTCGGTATGTTTTTATGTAGTGATGCTTTGAAAATAATAGAGCATTTATTTTTTTATATTACTCATTCTCAAATGAAGTTTGGAAAACGTGGTAAAAGCTTGTAAATTACAGAGACGCAAAGAAAGATGGATATGTGGAATTAGTTAGTACTCAAGAAATCAAAAGGCAAAACTTTGAGGAGTTGGATTAAGAATATTGCCTTAAATACAATAAACAATAGCTTATAGGAGCATAAATAGTATACTAATAAAAGTATTAGCTTATGAATAGTAGATGAATAGTGCAATTGCGATCAATTGCCCGATGGCGATTATGACTTCCCCCTCCACTCATTAGCAAAACAATGTCCTACAAGTTGAAGCCCTTTTCTTCTCTGCATTGTTCTTATTTCCTTACTTACCCCTACCACACATCAAAATGGTTCCATATTCGCATGGCTTTCTTGCCAATTTCGTATCATGCAGACGCGTTTCTGTGAAAGACGCGTTGTCTACAATGCCTTTTCATATTAATAAAAACACAATTCAGACAAGAATAGCAACAGAGTGGAGCTTGACTTTTTTCATTTGGTCCCACTAGATATTGGGCTAGGTGTAGAGCAAGGTCGGGCTTTCATGTTTTATTTTTTTTATTTTACAAATTATTAAATATTATAATTTTTAATATATTATCATTTAATATTATAATATATTCTAATTTTCATATAATCTCAATTAATATTTAAGAGGAAAAAATGATATTAAATAATTATGTTTTATTTTTAAAATGTAAAAATTACGTTTGTATTACAAATAATAAAAATCTCGTGATTTAAAATCCTCTCTTTTTTCTTTACTTATTTTAAGTCTTTTGTATATTTTGTTAAGTTGTTTTTACTGTAATAAGTGCTCAAAGTAAATCTTTTAAGCACCCCGATTTTATTAAACTTTAATCTATTTCCATCATGTTTTATAATCAAAATAATAGCATCTATATTGAAATTTAAGAAATTCCAATAAGATTTTAAAAAAATTACATCTAAAACTAACAAGCATATAACAGGAAAAACAAACTTTTGACAAATAATTTATTTTAAATTTTTATTTATACTCTGATCAATAAGATGAAAAGCAATCTATAATTATTTTGCTAAAGAAAAACCTTATATGGCCAAATTCATCATAGAATTTGCATACAATACAGAGCGTTATGGCCGGGGCTTCAATTGGAAAATGGTGATTTTGTGATTTTGGGACATTAGAGGGTAATTTCATATTTTTATCAATAAAATATCAATTGATAAATAAAAATAAATTGAAACTAAATATTATTATAATGTTCGTAACCAAAAATAGAATAATAATGTTAATATTATAATGTTAATAATTAATCATATTTGGTAATCTTAAACAGAATGTTTAAATTTTTATTACCTTATGTTTTTATCTTAAATCTAATACATTGTATAATAATATATTATACAAATACTACGTTATATAACAATATATTACACAAATAACATAATAATGAATGAAATATATAATTAACAGATAATTAATAAATACTAGTAATAAATATTTAGCATTAATAAATCAAATATAAATATAAGATATAACTATTGATAAATACTTGATCTTCATCAATAAAACATAAATTATTAAATAAAAATAAATTAAAACTAAATATTATTATAATATTCATAATCAATAATACAGTAATAATATTAATATTATAATATTAATAATTAATAATAATCAACAATCTTAAACAGAACTCTAACACTTTTTTATTAGCTTATGATTTTATCCCTCGCCTCTAATATTCTATATAAAAATATATTATACAATAATGTTGATTAATTTATTTTATAATACTATGTTATATAATAAAATATTATATAAATAATAATTAATGAAATATATAATTAATATATATATATATAATATTAATAATATTAATATTGGTCATTTAATTTAATTTAATAATATTGTACACTTAAAATTTAATTTAATTTAATAATAATATTACTAATACTATTAAATATTTGATATAATTAAATAAAATAAAAATAAAAATATTAGTTAATAGTTAATCTTTATAAATAAAAGATAAATTAACAAATAAAAGTTATATCTATAAATTAACAAATAATTGTTAATAAAATGTACATTTATTTACATCTATATTTTACATTCTACAAAAATAACACGTAGCTTTATTTTGAATAATACAGCTTCTACAAGAACAATTCATAATTCATGTGCTAATTAATAACTTAATGATATATACTTTATCTCATTTTGTTGAACTATTATTCGGTCTTTGTCAATGATAGACTTCTTAAAATTTTAAATCATCTGTATACTATATATAAACTTCATGCATTTACTATGATTTATTTTTTATAGATTATAAGCATGTTTGCTATTGTTATTGAAAAAATCTGATTTTGAAACAAAAAATAGAAAAAATTTTCTCTCTTAATCGATTGTAACTTTTTTCGTGTAAGTTTTATAAGTAAAAAACTTGATTTTAAAAAGTTTATCTTTAAATATTTTGTCAATAGTCATTTTTTAATTATCAAACTTATATTTAAAAATCTATAATCACATAAAAGAAAACATTTCTTATATTTTTATCTAAAAATTAAAATTTTCATAACAATGCCAAACATGCTCTATGTTTACATCTATTCATATTTTATAATGATAAATTTTCATTTATAAACTCATAAATTGAAATCTTCAAAAATAAGCTTATATTCGTATTTATTATCTTAGTCAATTGTAACTTTTTCAATGTGAGTTTTATGAGTAAAAAATTTTGATTTAAAAAAAAACTTATTTTTAAAGATTTTCTCAATAGTCATTTTTTACTTATAAAACTTATATTGAAAAATCTATAGTCACATATGAGAAAAAAATTTTCTATTTTTTTATTTAAAATTAAATTTTTCATAGCAATGCCAAACAGGCTATTTAAAATAAAAATATTTTAAAAATTAATTACATGAGCCTAATTAAGATGATACTTTTATTTTGTATTCAATTTAATCCTTTTTTTGCTTAATTAAATTTATTATATACTATTATATGAAGAATTTTAATTTTATTTTCAAATCTATAAATTTTTAAAATTTAAATTTACAATTCATAAAATCTCCCAATCGCATTTTAAAAAAAATTCCCCTCAATCTCTCCATAAAATTTTCATTTTTATATTTTAAAAAATAAATTATTTAAATCATTTAAAATCAAAAGTTTAAGAAATATTTAAAACATCAATTATATGACCTTGGCTAAGATGATACTTTATTTTTTATTCAATTTAATTCTAGTTTTACCTAATCAAATTTATTACATACTTTTTATACGATAATTTTATATTCAAATTTAAAAACTTTTGAAATCTAAATTTATAATTTATATTTCTCTCAATCTCTTATTTAAAAAAATTCTTTCAATTTCTCCTTAAAAAATTAATTTATATATTTTAAATAATAAATTATTTAAATCAGTTAAAATAACAATTCTTAAGAAATATTTAAAAAAATCAATTACATGATATAAACCTGAATATTCCCAAAAATTTATCCTTAAAATAAAATTAAAGATTTATTAGTCCATTATTTAAATATATTAAATAAAATTTTATAATTTAAAAAACATGAAACTAATATAAAATTAATTATTTATTAACTAAAATAAAAGCAAAATTTTAATATTTTTATAAAAAATTATTTAAATTGAGTAAAACTAAAAATATTATCTTAGTAAGATTTAAACTTAATTTTGAACCTAATTGAACTAATTAAGAAAATATAATAGTTAATTAAGTCTAAATTTGCATTTTACTAATGTTTATTTTGACTTAGGATACAATTGAAATCAATTCATTAAATTAGGGTGTAATTAACTCAATTAAAAGTTTCAAATATAATTGAAAATTCATGATAATGTTTGATTTTTTTGGGCCATTGAATCCAAAAATTTTTAATTCAAAAATTTTTATTATAAAAATTGAGCATACAAGATAAATCATGATATAAACTTTTTTATCATAATATTTTATCACAATATATTGGCATCAAATTCTCTAGTGCCCTCTATCTTATATATAAGAAAAAGTAATATTATCATAATAATATTTTATCATGTATTAAATTATTTAAAAAGTATAATAAAATTATTTTATCACAATAAAATTTTTAATTTTAGTAAACAACATATCACAATAAATAAAAAAATTATAATTTAAACACACGAAAAGGCACAAAAAAATTATTAAATTTATTTAAAATATAAAAATATCATTATTTTTAATAAAAAATAAATTTTGAATTTGAATTTGAATTTAATTAAATAATCTAAATATTTTTTAAAATAAATATTTTTATTCTAATTATTCTATCTTATATATTTAGTAATAAATTTTATTTTTTTATATTGTTATCGAGTCCATTGAATCGAATTATAGGTTGATCTATTCAAGTTAGTTTAATCAGACCTATCAGATTGATTCTTACCTAAATCATAAATTTTCAAGTCATTTCAAGTTAGTCCAAATTTAAATCACTTTTTTTAACAGGTCGGATAGAGTTTTCGGGTGTGTGTGTATATATATATATATGTATATATATAATAAGTTTCTAATAATAGGCTATTAGGCTAATTTTTCAAATTTTAATTATTTAATAATCGAATTCCTTCTAAAAATAGTGATCGGATTTCACCAAGTGATATTCCATATAAAAAAAAAAACAGAAGCAGAAGCGTAACATATTATTGATAAAACTATTTTCGACAAATTATTTTTAAACAGCTATACTTTGGTATACGAAATGAATGGATTGCCAACAGCATAATCAAAGAAAAAAACTACCAGGGATCACCAATTTCTCTATCAACCTAACTAGAGAGGAAATTGATGTAAGCAATTCCATGAACCATTAAAATTTTATAGCATCTACAATTTCGTTTGCTTATTGTACACGTGCCTAATTTTATTTGTTGCATACTTGTCTAGAATTTGGGTAAATAGGCGTTAGCCCCCCTCAGCCTATATAAACAGAGTGGGCTTAATTTTTCTATAACTTCTTAGATCATGTGAAAGCCCACGAGTGCAGGCAGGACCTTTTAACGGAAATGAGTTTGTTTGTTTGTACTCTCTTAGCTGAGCGGCGTCTCGATCTTGTTCGGTGATATTAGGTTTTTTAATATAAAACTAACTGCTCGTAAATTTATGCGTTGAGGATGATTATAATAATAAATTTTAAATATAGTTAATAATTAATTAATTATTATTTTATAAAAAATATTATCAAATAAATAAAATAAAAAATAAACTTCTTAAATTTTATAATTATATACCGAGATAGTTATAACAAAAGATTATCTATTAATTTATACATTTAATTTTATGTGAAATAATTTTAAGAAAAAATTAATTAAAATGAAGTCATTTTTTATAATCAATTAAATAAATAATATTAAATATTTTATAATAAAAAATAAAATTAATAAATAAGTATAAAATTATATATATATATATGAAATAATTATAATAAAAAATTATCTATTGATTCATAACTTCAATCTTGTGTAGTATAATTTTAAGATAAATTTTATTAAATTTGAATAAATAATTTCTAATAATATATTATACTGCTAATAACTCTTATATATTCAAAATTTAAAACAATCAATGAAATTAATATAAATCTTAGTTTCTTATTTAAAATTTTTTATTTTTTTAGTTTTGCCTAATTATTTGTTTAGAATTTTTATTTTTTAGATTTTTATAATTCTCTTTTCAGAAATTTTTTTCTATTATCTTAACTTTTTGTTTAGAATTTTTAGTATTTAGGTTTTTTAATTTTCTATTTAGAAAGTCTTTTTTATTTGTTAACTATTTTTTTAATTTTTATTTAAAATTTTGTAATATAATAATTTTTTACAATATAATATAAAATAATGACATATGACTATATTATAGACAATTATATGACAAATAGAAAACAATTATTTAAAACTAACTGTGATATTAAAATTAATAATTTATTGATTGTTAATTTTGGCATTATGTTAGACTATAATTCAACATATTATATAAAAATTAAGTATCTAAAAACTTCTTAAATTTTTATGCATTTGCAAATTTATTTCATATTTTATTTTTAACAAAAAAATATTTAAAAAGATTAATTACTTAAAAACTTCTAAACTTTGTACATTTTCTAAATCTACTCTATACCTTTTTTTTTTTTTTTGTTAACTACGAAAATGTTTAAACTTAAATTTTGCTTGCAAATTCATACCATTACCTGATTTCAATCACCAGAAAACTAGATTTTCTCTCACTTTTTCTTTTTTCTTTATTACATTACTTTTCATAAACCAAGCAAGATTTACACCAATAATCTTGTTTAATAATAAAAAAAGATGATGATAGTTGATGTAAATCTTGGTTAATTTATAAGAGAATAAAAGAAAATTAAAGCAAAATTTAAAAATTTTTAATATTAATTTTCAAAATTAATCAAAATAGAAAACTTTACTAATAAAACTATTTCATGTCAATAAAATCTAATTTTCAATGATTGAAATTCTATTATAGGATAGATTTGTAAGTATCATTATGTTGTCTTGTATGAGTTCTAAAGCAAAGTGAATAGGGTGTGACAATATTTGATAGAATTAAAATATTCAATCAAACACAAAGAAGAAAGTGAATTAATGAGATGGACACAAGCAATTTATAAACATTCAATAAATAATCATTGCCTACTTTTATCCTCTAATATCTTCACTAGAGAGTTTTACACTATGAATAGTTTGTAGGTGTTACTCAATCTTTACAATTTTAATGCTAGTCCATTAGGATCTCAAGTTACTTTTGAGTGCAACTCAAATTGTTTTGGACTTGTTTATAAAGGACAAGTTAAGCATTTCCAGAATCAAGGTTTTCCATCCAATCTAAGATGTGTTTGTTACATAAATATCATAAATATTATAGAAGGAATTGAACTCTCACTAATAGAAAACAAGCTAAAAGGTTAACCAATAAGCTTATAGCTCTATTATAAAGAAATGGACACTTTGAAGCTTAACTTTTCAATTTTTCAACACTTGGTAAACTTCACAAGGTCATATGAGATGTTCTTTTATAGCATAGGATCTAAAAAGTAGCCAATAGACTCATGAAAAATCTTTTTAGACTATAGCATAGTACTGACCATTTAGCCTAGTCAATTGGCGTTGGTTATGTTCAATGATCATTGGTCGTAGAGTTTTTACAGATTCTCTTAAATTAGTTATTGGGTGATTAACAAGTTATCACTTTAATAGGCATTGGATTCTTTCCAATAGGTGTTGGTCTTGTTAAGTAAGAACAAAAGAGATAGCCAATTTTACAAAGAATTTTCAACAAGTCATTTCTAAGAGTTAATAGTCATTATCATTCAATAATCATTAGAGCATTTTTAATGAGCATTTCCTTTTTTCAAAGAAACACAAAAGAGATAGCTGAATCACTTATTTAACTTGCCATTGCTCTAGTTTAATAAGCATTAGTCCATAAAGCTTTCTTTTAACTGGTCATTTAATTGCCATTGAGCCTCCTTAATAGCTTTTGATCTTTGTAAAAAAATCACAAATGAAATAACCATTTCTATAAAAAAAAAAATTAATAGGTTGTTATTCATATCCAATGGGCATTGAAGTTTCAATCCTTTTTCAAATGCCCATTATGAAAGATCAAAATAGTGGAAGCTAATTCAAAAACCAACAAGGAAAACTCAATAGACATTAAATTCAATCCATTTACTTGACTTTTTGCTCATTTGAGAAACTCAAACCTAAAGCTCTCTAATCTTGAAATTTATGATTATTTAAGAATGAGAGACAATTATAAATCTTCTTGACTACTTGAAAGACATAACACTTTAAGTCCATCTTCAATTTGGTCATAGAATCATAAGTCCAAATCATTGAGTTTGAGGAAACTATAATAATAAATGAAGCACTTACACATTTATTAGTCTTACACTAGTGTTTGTTATCATCAAAATAAGAATTAACCATAGGGTTCAATATTCCCCCCTTATTAATTATTACAAATACTTAGTTTATATATTAAAAAAAATAGGTGCTAAGTGTGAAGTTACTCCTCTTAAGAATATGGAACATAGGTCATTTGAAAACAAACTTAGTTACATCTCCCTCTTAACACATGCATATAGTAAATAAAATATACCAAGTTGTTAAGGAAGTCAAAGTTGATATTAAGTTCACCAACATATATCTATAGTTTTATATTTTATTTGAATTACTAACTTATAAACTTATCTAATCACTCTTATTTTTGTCATCAACAAAATCACACAAAATTGGAAAAGAGAGTAAAAAAGGCAAATTTCATTATTGATAGATAGATTAGTTAAAGTGCATGAATGGAGACATTTTAATTTATGAAATGTATCTAAACTATCCATTAAAAAAAAACACTTTGAAAGATTTAAGACAAAAATATGACATATGACCATAATTGGGCAATAAAGGAAAGGTTTGGGTAATGGTTAAGGGTTTTACAAATAAGTGTGGTAAAGACATCTTTATCTTTCCCTCTAAAGTCTATACAGGACTATCTACAAAATCTATATTATAACAAAAAAAAAAAAAACCTCCAATTGCTTAACTAATAATCTCTTGAACTTCCTTTCTCTTTATTAGATCTAGTATAAGAGTCACCCTATTCAGAGCCACTCATTTCCACTTGAATAGGTCTAATTAGAGTATTGGCTACCTTTAATTAAGCTCATAAGTGTCGTCCCTTGGTCCCCTAAAAGAAGGTTGAATAGGGCAATGGTAAGTAAAAATAATTAAAGTTGTGTGCGAAAATAATGAGAAATCGAGACAATCAATTTATAGAGTGTTAGGCCTTGAGCACCAAAAAGAGGGTTGAATTGGTAAGGAATTTAAAAATTTGGAGGGAAGATGAAGAATATGGAAATATAAGAAGTACGAGAAGAAATGAACACATAATATTTTATAGTGGTTTAAATGTTAATGAACCCTACATCTATTCCCCAATTCCTTACAATTGGGTGTTCCACTAACACTAAATGATATTTTCAATCTCACACCCAACTTGTACACTTTGTGTTTTATAACTCATACACAAACTTATAACTTGTGTTCTAAGGTTGACATAAAAAACCTCTTGTGTTTTCCCAAAGGCTCACACTTAACCTATTATAAGAGTTTTTCAACTAGGCTAACTCTTAAACCTAATAACAATGGTGTTTAATTCTCACACTGAATAATATCAACTCATATACAAAGAATTAAAGGTTGAGAAATTGTAAGAGTTTGACTATATTCAATGATATTTTCTTGCATTCATGTTTGTTTGGTGGAGTATTTATAAGCCATAACCACTAAAGAGACATTACAAATAAACTATGTATAAATCTCCAAGGCATGCTAGGCAGATCTTGCATTAAATGCCTGTCAGACACCATTCACGGTCGTGACTGATAAATCGTAGTTGCGATTTCACTTCTTATGCTAAAAAAGTTGAAGTCACTGTAGAGAACTCCGTTTGTATCTAACGGCTAGTCCACGTGGCAGGTTATAATTGGTCCTCCAAGAAAAATAGTCATTGAGTTCTTTCAACTAACCAAAAGTCACGATCGCAATCTAATTTCTTCTTGGACGCCACTGACACTATGAATCCATCTGTTTGATAATGAAAAATTTCTTTAGCAAGTCGTGGTCTCGAATGTTATTTCACCCTCACGAATTTTGATACATCAATGGTTATCTTGGACACTTGGCAAGCTCCGGTTGTGGATGTGATTCCTTCCAAGCAACTCCAAAATTTATGGTCGTGATTCCTAACATGAAGTGTACCCTGAATTCAATTGTTTGGTTTTCATTCTTTTCTTGCTTAGATTGTGATAATGATTTCTTTCGCAAATTCATTTAGACCAAAGTCATACATTTTTCTTTCTATGTTGCGGTCTTGAATTATAAGTTCTTGGCTGCAAATTAGGATGTCTTCATAATGCTTGAGACTTAGATTCCCATTTAACTTTCAATGCATACCTATCTACAAAAACTACAAATAAGCAATATCAAAAAAGAGTTTTGACTTAGGTTTGACCAACCTAGTCTAACAATCTCCCATTTTTTGATTTTGACAACTTAGATTAATTTGCAAAGGATAAAGAGTTGCATTAGTGTGCAATTGAGATCGTTAACTTAGTTTAACAAATTAAACTTGGTAAAATACCAATTTAAATTTGAAATGCAAATAACTAAATTGAGATTTCTCCCCTTTAAATTATACTCCTCCTTAATTATGTCATGCAATTTTTTTTCACTATTTCTCTCCCATTTTGTCAAGATCAAAAAAGGAGATAAGTCAATTTCAAATTGATCAAATAGGCATAAGTATAAAGGGATCTAAATAAAGAGCTGTCATGTTTTAAGAACAAACAAAGGAAACATAAGCTTTAAATTTTATTGATATAGATAAATAGAAACATAAAGATATGAGATCACAAACTTAGGCCTAAAGATAAATGGAACAAAAGAAAATAAACATGGAAAGATTAGAAGACTAAGAAATTAGAAAATTGGAGAGCTATCATAACAACTAGAATCTCCAACTTCTTCATCTATTCCTTCACCCTGTGTTTCATCCTCTTCTTCCACCTCTTGGTCCACTTCTTTTTCTAGAGTATCTTTCAATCCTCAAAGTTTGGGAGGTGGCAAGGTGTTGCACCCACTTTCTTTTGAAGTCCACTAAGTCACTATAGAGGTGGGAAATAAGTAGAAATCTTTTTTTAATCATATGCATTACCTTGTCTAATTTCTTATTAATTGAGGAGAAAGAGATGGCAGAGGACTTAGGCTTCGTTTTGGGCTTGGGAGATGGTATTAGTTGGGTACCTTCATCCATCACAAGCCTTTTCCTCTTTGAAGCTTGAGTAGTCTCATGTTTCTTAGGCCTAATTGATCCCAATGTGTATATATAAGTGTTTAGATGTATGGTCTTGGCATTTATTAGATAGGGTAAATTAAGAAAGTTGTGGGATGACAAGTATTCCTATGTGAAGAATTTCTCAATTTCTTCATTAAGGGCTCCTACAAAATGATAAATGGTTGTGACATGAAAGGGCAGGAGAAATTAGCTCTTAGGCTTTGTACTCATGTGAATCAATTGATCCATAAGATATTGACCGGTTTGGATGAGCTTGTTTTGGTTAGACAAAACAAAAATGCTAGGTCTTTTTGGTAGACCTTTTCATTCCCATCACCCCTAGTATTTACTGAAAAGGTTATAATATGGTGAAGAAACCAATTTGGTAGGGTGTAAATGTATTAGGCCAGAGATGTTTTTAGGTCATTTTTTGTTTTGATGGATATATCAGACCAAAATTTAGAGTAAATAATATCAAGTACATAGATGATGAAAGGGATATAATCTCCCATTTGAGGGTTGAAGACGTTAGAGAGTTGTTCAAAAGTAATAAAGTAAGGGTCCCCAAAAACTGAAAAACCTAACTCGTATGAACCTGTTTTTGATTCAGCTCTCCTGTTCAACGTAACCATACACATGAGCTCATTGATGATTTCCTCATATCTGAGTTCATCTCTAAAGATAATGTTGTCCCTAGGCACCAAGAAGAGGCGTTGAATTGGTGGATAAAAATTTTAAAACTAAGATAGAGGGGAGAAGATAAAACAAAAGAGACACAAATAATTTATAGTGGTTCGGGCAAAAATGACCCTACATCCACTCCCCAATCACTCAATTGGGTATTTCACTATCTCAATGGTGTTTTCAAGCTCACACCCAACTTATACAACTTGTGTTTTGATGGCTAAACTTATACAACTTGTGTTTTGATGGCTAACACACAACCTTACAACAAAGTGTTTTCTAGGCTAACACAAAACCTCACTCAAGTGTTTCAATAGACTCACACTTAAACCTTTCTAAAAAGTGTTTTTACAGGCTAACACAAAACCTTACAACTTAGTGTTTAATGCTCACACCTAACACTTATAAAGAAGATGAAGAAAATGAGTAGCAAAGATTGAGAGCTTTTATCACTTGTAATAAATTCCTTAGCAACCTTCTT
>CATIWR010252646.1:0-18829 GCA_949677035.1 Omphalea diandra
CATAATTATCTATATATCATTTTATATATTTATTATTTTTTTTTATAAAAAAAAATAGTGATCTGAATATATATATATATATATATATATATATATATATATATATATATATATATATATATATATCTGAATATGACAAAAAACATATTTTACGAGAAGACACAAACATCCAACAAACACAATTATTCTTATAAAAAATTAAATTATATTTTCAATTATGCAAGATAAGTGTCCAATAAACAAGACGCAAGCATATTCACATGATTAAAATATTGGCATTTCATAGTAATTAAACATTGATATATTTCCTCGATATATCTTCTTTTATTTTTCACCATATCGTTAAGAAAACAACCTAATTGGTTTTCCCAGAACTTCAGAAGTTGCCAACAATTGCTTGATTCACCAAGTATTTGAACTCATTGTATGTGTGTGTGTGTGATCTTTTTTCTTAAAAGCTTTTGGAGGAATCTTCAATGGTGCGTTCAAGCATTTCACATAGGCTGACACCCTTTAATACCTCTTATCACAAAATCACCTCAAATGAAGAGAAAATGAGTATTGCTGGATAGGAACAAAAACAAATAACTTTCAGAAACAGAGCAATAATAGAAAAGGTAAAAAAAAAACTAAAATATAAATCTAAAATTATTTTTACCGTGAAAATCAATTCCACCATATGCGAATAAAATTGTAGATATGAAAAAATCAATTAGATAAACTAGCAGTTTTTTAAAATACAAAATTAAAACAGAATTAAAGACTAAATTTTTTTCAAATTAAAATCTAAATAAAACTGCCAATTAATTAATCGACTTTTCGAACAAGTTTCAATTGGTTTTTTAGTTGTTTTTTTTTTTGGCTCACCCCTATGTTTTGAGCCTCGTTTGATGCAGGCGCTACCAATAATTTAATTTCCATTTATATATATCTTTGGTTTATGTTTCATATTCATTGGTGTTTATAGCGCAAATCAAAATAATTTCGTGAGTTGTTCGAAGTTTCAATTTTAAGTATGATATGGTTCAAATTTCTGTTCTTCCAAGTTGCAACCCAATTTTCAACAATTAGGATTGAGGCTAGTTCAATAGGTTAGTCAAAGTATTGATTCCTTCTTTGCTTTCATAATACTAATTTGTTATTCTCTCCCTGTTTAGGAAAAACCTGCTGTTGTTCTGAGAACTACTCTCAAGGATTTGCTGTAATTTGTTTATGAGTTTTCTTTGCTCGGAATTGGAAGTTCTGAGTAATATATATTTGTTTACTTGGTTTCCATTAAGAAACATCATGTGAATATATATATATATATATATGATGACAGTTATATGACCTTTGTTTAATTATAGATAGCTTCAGTTAGCAATTCCAACTTCAGCTTACTAATAATTAATCTGAACCTAATCTCCCACTGGGAAACAACACCACCTGCATATGAACTATTGGGATCTACAAATGCACAGGTAACATTGTAAGTAAAATATATAATTGTTAAAGTCAAAAGAAAGAAACTTATTTTTAAAATGATTTAAATTATTTCATTAAATTCAAATTCAAATTTATTTTTATTTTTAGTTTTGTTTTTATTTTTAGTGATATTTTTATATTTTTAATAAATTTACTTTTAATTTTACTGTACCTTTTCTTATGTAAAAATTATAATTTCTTATTTATTATGGTAAGTTATTTTGTAAAAATAAAAATTATTTATTGTGATAAAATAATTTTATCATAATTTTTTAAATAAGTTTATATAGTGATAAAAAAATATTATTGTGACAATATTATTTTTCTTATATATAATTTGATTGACAAAATATTATGAGGAAAACTTTTATATCATAATTTATCTCATATGCTTATTTATTATGATAGACATAAAATTATCACAAATTTTTTTATTCTTAATAATAATTGTGATAAATTTTGATTTTTGTCATGATAACTACATATTAAGATAATAATTAATTTTATTGTATAATTTTTATTATAATATACAAAACTTATTGTAATGAGTGGTTTGTTGTCATTATACACTATGATTTATGAATTAATTTATACATGACTTGAATGCAATTTTATATGGACTTAATTCAATTTCTTATTTTCATTATATATAGTTACTTGTTTAAAATAATTACATTTAATTTATTAAGTATTTAAAATAAAAAGGTTAATTAAGCTCTATTATGTAAAATCTATTTAATTTTAAAAATATTTTTAATAAATTTTATTATTTTAATAAATTATGAAAAATATTACATAAATAATAAATAATTCATATAAACATTTAAAAATATTTTTTAAAAAATTAAATAACAAATGACTCAATCCAAATAATATTATTAAGGGTACGTGTGAAATCTAATCAGAAATTTTTTTTTGTATGCAAATTTGATAAGTAATCTGAATCCATCTAAAATTTGAGTGGCTCGATCTGATTCAACCTAAAAGCACTTTAATCCGAAATAATTCAACTTAACACATTTACCACCTTTACCTATAAGTAACTTCCAATTATACAAAAACAAATCCTTGTAGGATTACTAAAATTCAAGTTGTTGTAAGTTTAGCTAAAAGTTATAAAAAAAAAAAAACATAAAGAAGAAATCAACAAATCAATCTAAAAAAAATTAAATAACTGAACTGAACCTAATCACAATCATTAATATATATATATATATAAAATATTTTTTAGAGCAATAAATATTGGAATTATTAATATATATTTAATTATAATTTGATTT
Source organism: Omphalea diandra (assembly GCA_949677035.1). NCBI lineage: Eukaryota > Viridiplantae > Streptophyta > Magnoliopsida > Malpighiales > Euphorbiaceae > Omphalea > Omphalea diandra. The sequence continues at coordinate 2,745 of CATIWR010252646.1, forward strand.
AAATTTTAGATTTACTTTGAGTATTAAAATAATATAAGAGTAATTTTATTAAAGAAAATGATTTGAATATATGTGTATATAATCAGTATTATGGTTAATTTAATTTTAAGAAGGGGGTAAAATATTTTTAAAGTATATTCTAAATTTATTTAGGTTATGAATTTCATTAGATGAATTTAAATTAATTATTTAATGAATATATTACTATTTTGAGAGAAATAATTTTATATTAATAAGGTTGTTATTTTAACTATGATTTTGTTGTTTATTATAAATTAAGTTGAATAAGATATATTAAATGAATAGTATATATTTAAGGATTTAAGTTTAATGAGTCTGTGATAATGTTTAATATCTTTAAGATGAGTTTTGTGTAAAGAAAATGTATTTAATAAATTATAATATAAGGATTTAAAGATATGTTATTAATTATTTTAAGTATGAATTAAATTGAGATTTATGAAAATTAATGTATGTTAATATGAATATATGATTTAAATAAATTTAATATGAATTATATTAAGTTTATATCCAAGATATTTAATTAATTTTAAATTAAAGTATTATGTTATCTCAGTTAATTTAATGTATTTGATTCTAGAGAATTTAATTATGAAAGATTAATTTATGTGAATACTAATAGAATTATTTTAAGAAAAAATATGTATGGAAATTATTTATTTATGTTTATGAAAATCAAAATTATTTTAAGAAATTAATTATTATAGTTATACATTATTTTATCATCATCATCATTAAAAAAAAGCGAGGATTGGTCTTGATTGGTAGATCAACCGAGACCATGTTTTGGCAAAAGTCAAAAAATATAATGTTTTAGGCTTGCCAAAACAATGGAAGGACACAAAACGTTTAAAAAAAAAAAAAAAGAAAAAAAAAGAAAGGGAAACGGGACAGCTCCTATGCCAAGCCTAGAGAGAGAGAGAGAACTGAATAGCATGTAGATAAGTGGCAGTCGACTAGTTCAATCTATCTCAAATCCACTAAAAATGGCATATAAACGGATGACAAGCAATGGTTTATAGCGGGAATGTTCAAAGGCCTATAACTCTCCAACTAGAGCTTTTGTTTTAGGTGATTCTAGTTTTTATGCAAAACTTGGACATCTAATTCACCCTAAATAGAGGTCGAACAACAATAAAATCACGATCAAAGTTTTTATCAAATCTCAATTTTTGGATAATTTCAAACATACAGTAGCTTAAGTTTTGATTAAATCTCGATTTTTAAATGATTTCAAACAAACAGTAACTCATGTAATGACGCATAGATTTCTATGACATCTAGAAGGATGATCTATAAAATAGCCTTGGTCAATTTTTCAATGATTACTAGCAGCAAATTCTAGCCACCACGTAGTGGTCTAGCGGCAACTCTAGTGAGCTCAATGGTAATTCGTGATAGAAAATTCTACTCTTTACTTTGATTGTAATGGTTTGAATCTCATGAATTTTAAAGGCTTGATAAGATTTTACAAATTTATATTGATTTTTCGATAAAATGTAAACTAGGTGCTAAAATGTGAAATTGAGAATTATGGAAAATTAAATGCTAATTAATAAAGAAATGCATATGAATATTGAGATATTTTATTATGTTTTATTAGGATAATTGAATATTTAATGATAATAGATGATAATTTTGAGGTTTAATGATGATTTTAGATTAAATTATGAGAATTACATAAATTTAATATAATTAGAGAAATTAATTAAAATTAAGATAATTATTCAGGATTATAGAATTATGGAGGTATTTTATGAAATAAATTTAACGATTATGAGAGTAATTACGTTAACTAAAGATTTATATAGAAGTTATAGACATGATAATAAAATGATGATTTTAAATATTGAAATGAAATTTAATGGATTTATGAACAATTTATTGTCCTATGGTGTCCTAGAAGAGGGGTTGAATAGGGCAACAACAAGTAATTAAAAATAAAAACTAAGTGCGAAAATGTATGAAGAATCAAGACACAAGATTTATAGATGTTCGACACAACTTGCTTACGTCCTATAGTATTTCCACTAGAGTTTTTACAATAGTAGTTTCCAAGCATTATCAAGCTGTTATAAGTAGACTTATGGGTACTACTAAAACCTTATCCCAAAGTAGTTTCTAGGTACTACCTTAAACCTTTCACGAAGTATATTTTTTAAGATCTCATAACTAAGGGTTTCCTCAAACAACATACAACTTTAAAGATGATGATAACTCTCTCACTCAAGCAACAAAAACATTTTAAAGTACTTTAAAGAAGAATCACAAAGTATGCTTAATCTTATTGAGAGTATTGGGTGAATGTTTAGAAAGCTTGTTCTTTAAACTTTATTGTGAAGATAACATCTGCAAATGAACTTTTCTTGATTGCTAGTTTCGTCTTGATTCACCTTTTTTATTGAAAATAGCTTTCACAATAGAATATTAGCTTAATATAATAGTTCTCTATTTGTTTTTGTTAAGAGCGAGTCCTTTTATAGGTTAAAACAAAAGACTAGTCGTTAGAAAGAAAGTTGTTACTTCATATTACAACACTAAGCAATCAACGCCCATTGAGACAAGCCCACACCCATTGCTAAAGAAAACAACCATCATTAGTCACATGCAAATTGGTGGTTGTTAAGCAAAATACAACTTCAATGGTTATTGGCTCTAATCACACACCCGTTAAGACTAGTTGTTAATGAGAAGTTTGTCTCAACTCTTATCCTTTGACTTTTACATTTGTTTGTTTACTTTCTTCAATGGTCCTTGGATATTCTCAACATGTGTTGGCTTCAACATCAATGCTTGTTGAAGTATGAACAATACCCATTGTAGATTTCTAGAAAGATGTGAACTTGATGCTTTGTTTTTCAAGATTTTCAACAATGCTTCAATGGCTGTTGGTGAACTTCCAATGCATGTTGGACATCCTCAATGCCTGTTGCATTATTGAGTGTTCCTCGTTGGAGGGTCCTAAAACTTTAGCTCAATCTAGGGAGCTTTTCTAATGCCTATTAGTAAGATCTAATGCTCGTTTAGAGATCTTGAGAGTTTTGCTTAGTTAAATTCACTTAGTTCAACACCTGTTGCAAAAATGCAATGCCTATGGTGAGATTAAAAAAAATAATGCTCGTTGCAAAATTCAATGTACTTAGCTCATGAGTTTGAGTTATCCAATGCCTATTATAATAAAGGACAATGTATGTTATGAGATTCAAAAGAATTTGCTCATGCTAGGGTGATTCTCCAATGCCTATTGAGTTCCTTCAATGCTTGTTCCCAGAGTCATAATAATGGCAACACCCATTAGACTATCAAGCTTATTTTGCTTCATTTTTACTCTCTTAATACTTACAATTTTCAATCATAACTCTTTCTCCAATCATCATATTCAGTGGATTGATGTATCTGCAAGAATTAACGCAAATAACTTGGACAAAGGTTAGCTCCTGGATATGTTTGTGATCATCAAAATAAGACTTGGAATCTAAAGTTTCAACAAAATTTGAAAGGAGATTATATTGAATAATTGGAGACTTTTGACAGACATTTGTGTGTTTTGATTACTACAGAAATTAGACATATTTTATGAGGAGAATAGTTTAAATTATGGAGGAGATTTTATCAACTTTTTGGTAGAGTTAATTAATTTAATTGGAGGGAGAAATAAAAAGAAATTAAAATTATAGATAAAAATTACAATGAGGTGGATAAAATATATTTATAAACTATGTTTGCATATATTTATAGGGGTAACTACTGGAGTGTTTATTTGGAAAAGAATGAGCAAATTAAGTGGAAGTAATTGGTTTATAGCTCTATAATCTAGCTAAGTGAATAAACTTATAATAAATAAATTTTTAATTAATATGTACATATGCTTTGGAATTATTTTAATTTAAGAATTATTTTCTAAAATTATTTTATGGAACAATTATTTTGATATTAAATTATGGTAACAAAACTAATATATTTTGGATTAATTTTGATTTAAAAGGTTATTTTCTAGAAATGTTTTATGGAATGATTACTTGATATTAAATGCAAGTGAATGAATTTACTTTTAAGATTATAGTTTTTTATTTAATATATTTATAAATGCTTTTGAAATTTGCTTTTATTAGAATAATTCTTAAAAAGGGAAAATTAAAAATGAAACTATATTCTATTAAAATTGAAAACGAAAAATGAATATTTGGAATCTATTAAATGGAAGTATATTATATTATAATTTCCAATTAGACATTTAATTTGAATTTTATTATATGAGAAGAGAAATATTATGGCTAGATAAAAAAGTACGCTCTCAATTATATTTTTTATGTGGTCACACACACATACGCGCGCGCGCACACACACACACTCACACACATAAGGATATTGACTCTGCTTGTGTGTATCTTAGATTCACACTTTGCGTAGCAAAGTGAGATGTCTTCACATTCATTACTGCTAGTGATTAGTAGATTGAATAATTGAGTGTGTATACGATTGTTAGTATTTTTTATTAATTTTATAGTTTATTGAAGATTTTAATTATTTTATTTTATTGTAAATGTTAAAAATGATAAATTTTTATAAATTGATATTTATCCAGTGAGATAAATATTATTATATATATGTATGTAATAAGATTACTTTCGAGATTTTAAAAAGATATTAATATTATTTTATTTTGAAAGAACTTTAAAAATGAATTTTATTATTTATAAAGTTTATTATTTTTTTTTCATTTTTAGCTAATTATTTAATTAAAATTTTAATTTATATATACAGTAATAAATTATTGTTGTTGTTTATCCTGCATTAAGTTTTACATTTAGTTTTTCACTCACCAATTTATATAAAAAAAATTAACAATAAAGTCAGTTAGGGTTTCAAATTGCAAAACTTCATGGCCTGAGCTAAAGGAAGATCATTTGGATGAAAAGCACCCATAAAGTTAGGGTATTACAAATTAACATTAGAGCATAGATTGTTGTGTACTCTAGCAAATGAAGCATTAAATTTTAAGTTGTATGAGTATTGAGGTAAATTTTAGAGATAAAAAATTACAAATATGATAATTATAGGAATTAAGATATGGTGATCTAAGTGAATAGAGAAATAAGTATAGATGAATATAGTAATTGGAGTTTCAATAGTGTTGTAGATATATTTTTAGTGGCTAGATAAGGATTTAAGAATGATTACATTTATTGGACATTTACAAGGTTTCTAATCCATAAGCAAATTTAAAATTATTTTCTAATGGATATTAAACACTTTAAAAGTTTGAGAGTTTTCACTTTACTTGATTATGGCTACTATATTAATGATATTGAAAATGCTAAAAGGATGTTGAAAATAATTTTTGAAGGAAGTTTGACATGTTTTAAAATTTTGAAATTTGAGTACCTGTGTCGAAAAGTAATGAAGTCAACATGTATACTAGGTCATGCAGCATTGAGTCACATTCATTCGTCATACATCATGTGCCATTCATTACATTTTGTTATGCATATTAATCATTTTTAGATACATAAATATTGGTTCCAAAATAAAGAAATATGATTTTGTTAAGGAATTTAAAATTTAAATTATTTTAAGTATAACTTAAATGGATTGAATCCTATAGATGAATGGTGCAAAAGATATTGAAATTTGGAGTTGTATAGTACATGTAGTTATTGCAATTAACTATGTCACACCCCAAATCCGTAGGTAAAGATTGGCGTGAAGCTAAGGTCGCAGTCTCAACCTCACTAGCCAATATGTATATCTAAAATAAGGAGAATATAAATTTTCAAGTAGGCAGAAGTGAAATACAATAATTATAAAATATTTTAAAATATTCTCAATGTATAAATGACAACTTATTATTATCCCTTGATGCCTTAGGAAGGGGGTTGAATAGGGCAATGACAAGTATTAACAACTAAAATTAAGTGCAAAAAGATGAAAAAACAAGACACGAGATTTATAGAAGTTCCACACAACCGGCCTACGTTATTTGTTCTAGTATCTCCGCTAGAACCTTAACTATCTCGATAGCTCAAGGTGTTATCAATAACCTTTAGACAAGTAAGTTTTTGAACACTTACCAAGCCTTTTCAAGCATAAATTTTTAGGCTCTATCAATCTTTTACAAGTAGATCACAAATACTATTGACCTTAACCTAAAGTAGTTTCTAGGTACTACCTTAAACCTTTCACAAGATCTAGTTTTTAAGGTTTTCCAATCTAAGAATTCCTTAAACTAAATACAACACTTTAAAATGAAGGAAAAACTTTCTCACTCAAGTAATAAAGACACTAAAAGTACTTCTTACAAAGTATACTTGATGAGGTTAAGAATGTCAAGAGAATTTCTAGAAAGCCTGTCTTTCAAACACTTGTTTAAAGATAGCTCTTGCAAGTTTTGAATAATCAACTTCTTTTGATTGCTAGATCTCTCTTTGTTCACATTTTATTGAGAAAAGCTTTCATAATAGAATATGTTGGACTAGGTCTGTTAAACCTATGTCATAAGCTTTTTTTGATCTTGACAATAAAGATTGATCAATCCTAATGCTTTAATTAAGTGTTGTTTAGTAGTTTATAAGTTGGTTTTATCATTGTAAGTTGGATGAAAGTCAAAATCTCCATCATTATGAAGAGCATCCAAATTAGTAGTCAGTATTCCCTAAATCGCGATCACGACCTTATTATAAGGATGGATGGAGCTAAATAGAGGAATTCACGTGTGAATTCACAATCGTGACTCAATTGAAAGGAGCTTGGTTGATTCACAGAGGCCAACAAGTGGTAAAAAACCAAGTTTCACTCTAAAGCTTAATTGTGTGAGTAAAGATCACGGTACAAAAAGGAATATACATTCACCTCAAACCATATTTTGATAGAGCATACTATACTCATTGTAAGTATAGGATGGAAATCTATTTGGATAGTGATGTGGTAGACCTTTAGGATATTGTTGCAAAGGAATGGAAGCCACCTACCAAAGTGGTGGATGAAAGTAAAGAGTTGATCCCTGGAGAGGAGTGGGTTGAAGCTCATAGGAGATCCAATGGAAGAAATAAAAGAGTTATGACAATCCTTCTAAGCTCTCTCTCAAGAGAAGAAACTAGAAGGGTCCAACATTGCCTTACTGCTCATGGGATTTGAAAGGCCTTAGAGAACTATCATGAGGGCACCACCTTGGTGAAATCTGACCGACTTGAGATGTATGTGATGGAGTGAGAGCTATTTATGATGAAGGAGGAAGAAAGCATCATGGACATAACAAATTGACTCCTTACAATTGTCACCAATATGAAGAATGTTTAGAGAGTTCTCACCAATCATGAGGTAAATTAAAAAATCTAAAATCTCTACCTCTTAAAAATTTTAGTGCAAAAGTGTTTAGTATCCAAGAGTCTAACTCGGAGATAGGAAAGGTGCCAATAGATGTCCTAATAAGCAAGCTCTTGACTCATGAGTTAGTCTTGAAGAAGGATGAAAAATGAAGAGAATGAGAGGTCAAGGAGAGAAATCTGAAAAATTAGAAAGGAGGACCTTGGCACGCAATTCTTCATCAAAGGAGAAGAAAGTAGAAGTAGCCTCAAGTGAAGAGAAAAGTGACAAAGAGGAGAGGGAGCTTGCAATGCTTTCAAAAAGAACTAAGGAGCTTATTAGAAAAAGGAAAGAAAGAATAATCTTCAAGAAAGCAACTCCAACTCCTAAAGAAAGATGAAATGATGTCACTTGCTATGAATGTGGTAAGTAAGGCCACATTAAATGTGATTGCCCCAAGTTGAAGAAGAAGAAGAAAAAGAAAAGGGATAAAGAAAAAAGAAAAAGCTTCAAAACCACTTAGGATGATAGCTCAAGTGAATAAGATAAAGAGGAAGAGGTTGCAAACCTATGCTTCATGGCTCAACAGGATTCATCTAATGAGGTAAGCTCTTCACCTCACTCTTATTCTGAATTTGATGAGTTAGATGATTTAGATGATGAGCTTTTAGAAGCTCTCACCATGAAATGTGGCAAATATAAGTCACAAATGAAAACTTACAAGAAAAAGTGCACTAAATTAGAGGATAAGTTTAAATTCATAAATAGTCTTGTAAGTGAATTGAGGGCTTCTAATCAAGAACTCGAGAAGTCTATGGAGTCTGTCCAAGTCATTTTCATCCCTAACCACATTAAGAAAAGAGAATGACTCCTTAAAGGGCAAAGTTATTAAGCTTAGAAACTCTATTTCTAAGTTTCACAAGGGTAAGGAAGCTTTGCATACACTTATTGTATCACAAAGAACTTCCTTAGTTAGGCATGGTCTAGGCTTTAATGGAGCCTCTTCTTCTACACCTTTACTCACAACATTCATCAAGGCCTCAACACCTTAAACTTCGAGTATTGAAGTTATTGGAAAGAAAAGTGCTCAAAACATTAAACCACCATTGCCTAAGGGCAAAGGAAAAGTGCAATAAGGTTCAAGTGTTATTTCTAAAAAGGCCGATCATGCATACGTGTACAATAAAAAGCATGCTTATTCAAACACAAACAAAAAATTTACTCCTACACCTATTCATACATGTTCATGCTCACACACACATCATATTGGTAAGAGAAAACCCTTCACTCATACCAAGGCAATGCATAAGAGAAAAAGACATTGGTCTAAACTCCAATGCCATTATTGCATGAAGTATGGGCACATAAATGTTTATTGTTACATTAGGAAGGCATACCTCAAGTTCTGGGATCCTTCAAAAGCTAACCCCTTAATACCCAACCAAGTGTGCTTAGGTACCAAAGCAAAGATGATTTACTTGTGTTGTGTTGGGGTGTTTGGTAGCCACCAATGAAGCAAATGATTGGCATATGGATAAAAGATGCTCAAAGCACATGACGAATAATAAGAAGCTATTCATCGCCCTAAAGGAAAAGAATGGTGGTAATGTCACATTTAGAAACAATGTCAAGGGTAACGTAATTGGCATTGGGACCATTGGTAAGAATGATTGTTCTTTAATTAATGATGTTTTACTTATTGATGGCTTACAACATAACTTGCTTAATATAAATTAATTATGTGACAAAGCTAATAAAGTCACCTTTGATCCTAAAGAATGATGAGTTACCACCTTGGTGGATAAAAAGGTAATTTTCAAAGGTGAAAGGAAAGTCAATACCTACCTAATTGACTTAATGTCTCTTAGTAATGAAGCTTGGCTATGGCATAGAAGATTTAGACATGCTAGCATGGAGCTCTTGTAAAGCTTATTGAAAGGAAAGCTAGTAGAAGGTCTTGCCAAGTTAAAGTTATCTAGAGACAAGACATGTGGTCCTTGCCAAATGGGGAAGCAACATCAATCTTCCTTCAAAGCAAAGAATATTATAAGTACATCTAAACCTCTTCAATTAATTCATATGGACTTGATAGGACCTACTAGGAGTGCTAGCTTAAGTGGAAAACATTATGCACTAGTCTTAGTTAATTATTACTCTAGGTTTACTTACGTTTCCTTTTTAGCTCATAAGCATGATACTTTTGATGCTTTTAAAAGTTTTTCAAAAAGGATTCAAAATGAAATGTGTTACTTCATTTCTTCCACAAAAAGTGACCATGGAAAAGAATTTTAAAATGATTTTTTTAAATCTTATAACTTTTCAACTCCTAGAACAACATAACAAAATAGTGTTGTGGAGAGGAAAAATATAACACTAGTAGAGATGGCCAAAACTATGCTTAATAAGTATTTAATGCCAAATTACTTTTAGGCAAAAGCTATCAATACTTTACAAATTGAGTTTTCAAAAGACCCATTCTTAAAAAAACTTCTTATGAGCTATGGAATGGTAGAAATCTTAAGTTTGTATACCTAAGAGTTTTTGGATGTAAGTGTTATATTTTGAATAAGAAGGATAATCTTAGGAAATTTAATTCAAAAACTAATAAAGGCATTCTCTTAGGTTATTCCACTATTAGCAAAGCTTATAGATTTTTTTTAAGAGTTTAATGGTTGTTGAAGAGTCTATGAATATCGTGCTTGATGAATTTAGTAAGCTTGATCTTGGGAAAGGTTCTTTTATTGATAATCTTATAGGTCATTTTGAGAAATTGGATGTAAAACATACTATAAGAGAAAAGGATAAGGACCATGATGAAAGCAAATCATCAAGAAAAGATAAAGAACCTTAGGATCAACAAGTGGAATCACAAAATCAAGATCTTCCCAAGGATTGGAGATTTTTCAAGCATCACCCCAAGGACTTAATCATTGGTCATACTTCAAATGGTGTAAGTACTAGATCTCAACTCAATACTTTAGATAATAATCTTGTTTTTGTTTCTCAATTTGAGCAAAATCCATTAATGAGGCTCTTGATGATGAGAGTTGGGTAATTATTATGCAAGAGGAACTCAACAATTTGAGAGAAATAATGTGTGGGAACTTGTTCCTAGGCCTGAGGACTACCCTATTATAGGTTACAAATGGGTGTTTAGGAATAAGTTAGATAAATAATGATTCATCACTAGAAATAAGGCTAGATTGGTTACTAAGGGTTACAACTAAAAGGGAGGCATTTACTATGATGAAACCTATGCCTCCGTAATAAGTTTAGAGGCCATTAGGATTCTTTTAGCATATTCACATTGCATGAATTTCAAACTATTTCAAATGAATGTCAAAAGTGCTTTTCTAAATGGTGTTATTGAGGAGGAAGTCTATGTTGAACAACCTCCTGGTTTTGAATCACATACTTTTCCAAATTATGTTTTTAAATTGAATAGAGTCTTATATTATTTGAAACAAGCTCCAAATGCCTGGTATGAAAGGCTTATTCTTTTCTTTTGTAAAATGATTTTGAAAAGGGGAAGGTTAATGTAATTTTGTTTGTCAAAAGGCATAATCATGAAACATTAATAGTTCAAATTTATGTTGATGATATCATTTATGGTGCTACTAATGAATCTCTATATGGGGATTTTGCTAAGTGTATGACTAGGGAATTTGAGATGAGCATGATGAGAGAGCTCAAGTTTTTCCTTAGTCTATAAATCAAGCAAACCAAGAAGGGATCTTTATCAACTAAGCCAAATACACAAAGGACATTTTCAAGAAATTTAGCATGGAAGGTGGTAAAGTAACAAAAACACCAATGAGTGCTACCATCAAATTAGATAAGGACGAATCGGGTAAGTTAGTTGATGAAAAGAGATATCGAGGTATGATTAGTTCTCTCCTCTATCTTACCACTTTTATTTTACATAAATTAGACATCAATATATTAAGTGGATCATAACTTAAAAAGTCATGTTTTATAGTTTCATAGTTATCTTTTCTGACTAGTAATTCACAGTCGTTATTCCTTGATTCATGGTCGCAAATTATAGGGATTTATCATTCAGCTGTCAACCATCAATTCACAGTCACGACTTTCATTCTTCACCGTGAATTTGCTCAAATTTTAAATCTTTTGACCATTAGTTGTGTCGTTTCCTGAGGATTTTTTATCAGTTACTTACATATTACAAAATTAGTGGACATGACTTTAGGTAACTGCCATGCATTTAAATGATTTGATTTCCAACCAATGGTACACTTTCATTTAATCATTTATGACCATTTTAGGCCATTTTCATGCCCTTTCCTGGCCTATATAAACCCATCAAACAGTGTTTCATTTCATTTCATTCCTACTCAAAATCTCATTCTCTTTTTCTTCCTTAATCTCAAAAACCTTTAAATCTTCCTTCATCTCAAATGGCACCTAAGAAAGCCTCAAGAGCAAAGAAGGGAAAGGCAGTAGCACAACCTTCTATACCGCTGAATCTACACATGAAGAAAGGGATAATGAAAGAGGAAAAAGATCGATACGAGGCAAATGCTTCAAAGATTTTATGACTAAACAAAATCCCTTTTGCTTTTCTTTTTGAGTCACTGGGCATCAAAGAAAAAATCCATGCCTTTCTCTCAAACCTGAGATGGAATGAATTTATTTTTCATGATGAGCCCGAATATGAGGAGATTGTGCGAGAATTTATATGCACCATGACTTTAAGTCGAAGAGTGGAATCTTGCACCTGCCAATACGAGTTAGTATTTTGAGCCTTTAGGGACCCATTTTAATCACCTACGAACAACTTTCTAATATGTTTACTCTTCAAGTCGAAGTTGACATTTTGTTCACCATCTTCGCTCTTGATGTCATTTATTTAAAGTTTTTGGTCTGAAATTTCCATCAAGACCAAACATGACCCCAAAACTTCATTAGCCAAATACATTCATACCTTACCTTTTTGGCTACTTCATCATATCACCACCTTTTCCATTAATGCAAGGGGAATGGTAACAAAAAAGCATCCCAAAAGGATCTTGCTTTTCTTTTCTGTCTTACTAAAAACAAACCCATACAAACTAGCCATTATCTTATAGACTAATTGATCCACATGAACACTAAGCCTAAGAGTCAGTTTCTTGTTCCTTCTTATGTCACTGCCATCTACAAATAAATAGGTGCCCTTAATAAGGAAAATAAAAAATTCCTCACCGAGAAACTTCTCCCTTCCTAAAATTTTCTAGACCTCCCTTAAGTCATTAATGCAAAAGCCATTCACCCTGATTCCTATACATATACTTTGGGTGCTTTTAAGGCAAAAAAACTAGAGACCTCCCAAGCCTCCAAAAGAAAAAGGCTTGTCATTGAAGAGGGTGCCCAACTGGTTCCACCTCCCTAACCAAAACCAAAAGCCAAGATCACTTTTGCCTCCATCAATAGAAAATTAGACAAGATGATAAGGATGCTTAAGAGACGATTTCTCCTCTTATCCCACCTACACAGTGATTTGGTGGACCTACGAGAGAAAGTATGTGCTTCTCCCTGCCATCTTTTAGACTTTGAAGATTGGGAGGACATAATAGAAGAGGAGGACAACCAGAAGGTTGAGGAGGTTGATGAAGCTGAAGGTGGAGAAGAAAATGAAGACATGAACAATTTTAGAGATGATGGCAATTTTCCTATCTTTTAAATTGTCTTTAGGGTTTCTATTTCTTTTTCTATTTTCTATTTAAGTTTTTGATGTAAAGTTTTTGATCCCACATATTATTATATAAATAAAAGTGTTTGTTTTGCAATTCATTGTCTCAAATGTTATGTGTTTTTTTTGCAATTCAATGTCTAAAATGTTATATGGTTGCAATTTGTATGTTATCTTTATTGTTTGGCTCTTTATGGTTACTCTATCTCAATTTATGCACCTCTTTTACTTTTTAAACCTTTACCCTCTTTTTGATCTTGCCAAAGGGCGAGAGAATAATATTGAAAGAAAATAAGTAATGTAAATAAGAAAAGCATAAGTTAAGGGGGAGCAAGTTCTAACTTAGAATACTTAGAATTATTGGATCATAGACCATCCCAACTTCATAACTCATTCATTTGATTTTCTTTAAAGATCAATCTAAATTGTCAAAATCAAAAAGGGGGGAGATTGAGATTATTCGACTAGGTTGGTTAAATCTATATCATAAGCTTCCTTTGATCTTGATAATGGAGATTGATCAGTCCTAATGCTTTAATTGAGTGTTGATTTATAGTGTATAAATTGTTTTATCATTAGAATTTGGATGGAAGTCAAAATCTCCATCTTTATGAAAAACATCTAAATTCGCAATCGGTATCCCCTAAATCACGACCAGGACCTTACTATAAGGATAGATGGAGCTAGGATAGAGGAATTCATGAGCAAATTCACAGTCGCGACTCAGTCGAAGGGAGCTTGGTTGATTCATAGAGGAATTCGCGGTGGCATTCATATAAGAGGTCATGATCACAAATTTTGTAGTAACAAATGAGGGAACCAAAGCCACAACCATAACACTCCAAGTGTCTAAGGCAGTCGTTGAAAATAAAAAATTAGAAGGCAAATACTTGGTCGCAATTACAACTCAAAAATATGTTGATTCTTCACCAAATAAAAGAATTTATGGCCTTAGTCATGCCCAAGAGAAAGCTAACTCGGGACTATAACTTTTAAGCAGTTGACTGAATACAATGACTATATTTCCTGGATAACCAATGGGCAAAGGACATATGGATTAGTTGTTAGACACAGAACGGGGTTCTCTATCATGATTTTTGGCTCCTCAATGCAAATTGGGAATTTGCGATCGTGAAATGAGAGTAGCGACTACAACTTTTGCCTAATAAGCATTTAATGCAAAATCTACGTAGCACAACTTAGAGATTTTAGGATAGTTTTTAGTAACTCCTCTTTGGTAGATGTGGGCTATAAATACTCCACTAAACTATTGTAAATGCAAGAGAATTCAATTAATTATAACCGAACTCTTATCAATTTGCTACTCATTCTTCTTACTCTTCTTTATGTGTTATTGATTATTTCGTGTGAGCAATAAAAACCTTTGTAAGTAGGTTGGGAGTTAGCCTAGATTCTAAAACTCTTGTAAGAGGTTAAAGTGTGAGCCTATTCAAAACACTTATGAGAGATTTTTGTGTGAGCCTAAGAAAACACAAGTTGTAAGGGTTTTATGTGAGCCATAAAATACAGATTGTATAAGTTAGGTGTGAGCTTGAAAACACCATTTTAGTTAGATGAAATACCCAATTGTGAAGAATTGGGAGTGGATGTAAGGTTTGTTAACACCCGAACCACTATAAACCTTTTGTGTTGATTTTTCTCTTCTCCTTCTTAACTTCCTAAACATCTTATCCTTCTTTTTAATTTTTTAATCAGCCACTAATTTAACCCTAGTTTCTTGATGTACTAGGCCAAAAAAATACTTGCTTATAATAGTTCTCTATATATTTATGTTGAGAATGAGACCTTTTATACCATGAATAAAGAACTAGCCATTACAGAGAAAGCTTTCACTTTACATTGCATCTTAGAATAAGTAACGCTTATTAAGACATCCTCATGCCCATTGCTAAAGCATCAACCATCATCATTGATTTCACATAAACAAATGGTTGTTAAGCAAAATGTACTCTCAACAGTCGTTAGCTCTATTGAAATGCCCATTAGGACTAACTGTTAGAAAGAACTTAACTGAAGGCTTTTCCTTTGACTTTGATAAAGACTTATATCACTTTTCTTCACCAAGCATTAGATAAAACAATGATCGTTACTTTTAAACTTCAATGCCCATTAGAGGAGAGTCAATGCCTATTCTTAATTCTTAGAAAGTATGAACTTACTGCTATATTTTCCAAGATCTACATAAGTCCTTCAATGGCTTTTGAAAAGTTTGTAGCTCCAATTAGTAACACCTTTAATGCTTGTTAGTATATCAATGCCACTTGGTAAGGGGTCTAGAGTTTAAAGCTCAAACTAGAGCATTTGTCCAATACTTGTTGGAGAAATTCTAATGCCTGTTGAAAGTGCTCAATGTTATTAAGATATTGAGTGTGCCTCGTTGGGAGGGGGGGGGGATCTACAGACTTTAGCTCAATTTAGAGAGCTTTTCCAATGCCTATTGAAAAGGACCAATGTCTGTTTCAATTTTTAGAAAGTTTTGTTCACTCTAAGGCACTTTGTCCAACACCTATTGTGAAACTGGAACGCCTATTGTAAGAGTAAGATCAACACCTATTGTAAGAGTAAGATCAACACCTATTGTAACATCCTCAACTCAAATCATATACATTTTAAATTACGTAATATTTAAATATATGCATTTGATAAATAAGCATTAGGCATGTGAATTTGGAGAAAACACGACAATGACACTTGCACTGTTGTAATTGGGATACTTGAAAATATATGTAATGTTTGTATAGTTCCATGGTCAATTTTCTTATGTTGTGTGCATGTTATAGCATCATAAATAATGGTGTTATAGAGCTTAATTAAGAGTATAAGGAGCATTTAGGGATTAAAAGATGTATGAAGGTGTTTAAAGAGTGAAGAAAAGGGACTAAAAGAGGAAAATGAACTTCTAACCAATAGGAAATGAAACCCAATTATTTTATCTGCTATAATATGACATTTAGGGTCAGATTTTGAGGAAAAACCGAGAGGTATTGCAGAAGAGAGAGAGAGAGAGAGAGCTAAGGAAGAAATAAAGGAAAGAAGAAGAAGAAGAAGA
>CATIWR010252659.1:0-50912 GCA_949677035.1 Omphalea diandra
ATATATATATATATATATATATAGAGAGAGAGAGAGAGAGAGAGAGAGAGAGAGAGAGAGAGAGAGAGAGAGAGAGAGAGGATAAAAAAAATATATAAATTTAATTTATATATTAAAAAAAAAAAAATATAAAAAAAAAAAAAATAAAAATAACATATATATTTATAATCTCATCTCTCTCTCTCTCTCGCTCTCTCTCTCTCTCTCTCTCTCTCTCTCTCTCTCTCTCTCTATATATATATATATATATATATATATATATATATATATTATCCATCTTAACTTGAAGTAATTGATTTGTCTCTACTTTTAAGTTTGTGCATATTCCCTTTTTTGTTGATAATCTAGTAGTACATCATTAGGAATTTGATTGCTCAAATTCCTTTGGCTCCAGATATTCTGGATTCAATGTGCTCAAAATGCGTGCCAAAGGTGGAATGCCAGTTGCCTTTGCTGATTTTGAGGTATTAGTGTTGGCAGTTAAAGACGTATGATTATACTAAATACATTCCCTATGAAGTCAAATGGATTTTTCTATGAGTAATCTTTTAATGTCTTTTCTGTTTCTGACAGGAAATTGCAAATGCTAAGAAAGCCATGGAGGAACTTCAAGGAACCTGGTTACCATCATCAGACCGAGGCGGCATGCACATAGAGTATTTAATTAATTTTCATTCTTTATGCTCATTCGAGTTTCAACATGAATATATCTCATCACTAATTTGGCAATAGCAAAGCAATTTTTGAGAAAAACAAATAGAAGAAATTATCTGTGTTAATTGATAATAGATCGTTCCAATATGAATTTTAGGGGCCAAAAGTTGACTTTCAGAAAAAAGCTCAAATTTAAAGATTTTGCAAGTAGCTATTCAATTAGCTTGGGAATGTAAATGTGTAACTATACTATTATAAATAGCTAAAAATCTCTCAAACTTTGAAATATTGTAGTTTTTAGTCAACAGTGATAGTTTTTGAAGGAGCAATGCTAAACATGCTCTAAAGTGTTATTCCTCATTGATGCTCTCCAGGTATGCCAGATCCAAAATGAGGAAGCTCTAGCTGGGAGAGAATGAGGCTACAATTTTCTGTCCTGCCTGTTGACTCTGGTTCTTTCTCACTGCATTCAACAACATTTTGTAGATTTGCCTCCGTTTTCTTTTCAATATGAACCAAGACGCCCAGATATGGTCAACCTGCAGAAGAAACCAATACTAACTGCTTCCTTCATTGTCATCATACTCCTCTTTCTTTTTTTTTTTTCATTTCTTTCTTAATGTTATTCTCGTGAACTGTGGAGAACCCAAACAAACATGAGAACTTACGGAACTTGTACATTAGTGCTTCAGGGCTAAGCCTCTTTAGCTTGGATGTGTACGTTTTGCAAGTAACTTGAATGGCAAAGGTTTATGTGCAAACTGATCTTTCGGTGTAGGAGTGGGCACTTCGGAAGTTCAGTTTGATTTAGTTTAGAATTTAGATAAACTTAATTACTTTAATTTGATTTGGTTTTCAGTTTTTTTTTTTAAAAAATACAAAATTAGAAAACCAAACCATTGAATAATATATATATTCTAATAACCCAAGCTATGTCATCTTCTTTTGATATCTAATCGCCTCTATCTCTTCATCTTTCTGCCAAAAACCAGTCCCAGTACTGTTCAACATATCTACCTCTCTTTGCCTCACCACCACCACTAACGAGTTACTGGACCATCAATTGCATCATTGCCTCGACATCAATTGTTTGTTTGTTTGTTTTCCAACAGTTTCGGCCCCTAAGCGCAAAACAAAAACAACAAATCCACTCTCTTTCTTTCTATAAAAACGACTCAAATCACTTTTAAGACCACAAGAATCCATTTTTGTATCTTGCTTCTTTTTTCTATTTTTTGGGATTTGTTTTGTGTTTAGATTATTTGAGCTCTTAAGAGTCCATACTTATCAATTAACTTCTCTCTTGATTCTTGGAATTTAGCAAAAAGATGCTCTGCAGCACAATTCTTTTTTAATTGCTTGGTCTTGCCGTGTTCAAATTTTTTAGGTATGGGATTTCTTTATGTGGTCTATGCCTGAACAGTTGCACATCTGCTCAGGGGTAGTGATGAAGGTATTCATTCTGGATCTCCACACTTTTTTAGGCATAAAGGCTAAATTAGTCCTTGAATTATTTTAAAAGGTCCAATCAAGGACCAAATTAACTATTTGGTTAATTTAGAATAATAATTTTATTTTTAGTTTATTTAAGGATATATATATATATATAGTAGATTCAGTTTTTGATGATTGAACTGCTTGCTTCTGCTACGTGTTTTGTAGATACTAACAGTGGTAAAATTATTGCTCTAT
Source organism: Omphalea diandra (assembly GCA_949677035.1). Classification (NCBI taxonomy): domain Eukaryota; kingdom Viridiplantae; phylum Streptophyta; class Magnoliopsida; order Malpighiales; family Euphorbiaceae; genus Omphalea; species Omphalea diandra. The sequence goes on from CATIWR010252659.1 coordinate 2,347, forward strand.
ATAGTGTTTCTACTTCCATAAGAAATAGTTTTGTTTGAAAATGAATATTTTTTTTAAAAAAGAAAAAATTGCTTATCAAAATTATTTGATGACGCTGCCAAACGAATCCGTAGCTTTATAATGAAGTCACAGAATCAGTGACGATGAGATAAACTGACCCAGCTCTACTTGTAATTTACTACTGCCCATGACAAGTATAAGTCAAGTGAAGACGAGTCAATTTCAAGATTGGTTCTGAAAACCAAAACTTATAATCAACAACCATGCACAGCGGGCAGATAAGACAACAAAGTACTCAACATGATCCTGTGGATAACATAAAAGATTAAATGCTAGAATCGTCTTCTTGTAAATGCTAAGGCAGCAAGAGCCAAGCATCGAAGAAACAATCAAACTGCGTAATAAAATCTTTCAGGCTTTGTTATTGTTAAATTTATGGCTTGCTTTGTTTTATATGATTTGAAAATTTAAAATTTGAAATATTACAGCCCAGTTAAGCAGAGGGTTTAACTGCAACCCCTCTTTAATGCTGTTGTGGGTCTCACGTTTGCCTCCTCAAGTAAGACAAATAATACCAGTCTACTTGTCTGCTTCTTTCTCCTATTTCATGATTCAAATAAGGCATCATTTGGCCTACACCATTGCAACATATTTAAATGCACGTACCAATATCTAGAGAAAACCAAATTCCTCAAGCTGATTCATTGATTTAAACTAATACCCGTGCATATCATATCAGTAAGATTTGATCATTTTACCAACGAATTACAGAACATTACCAACCCTACTTCCCTTATATTGTACTAAGCAAAATCTAGATGGCATTGAACCAAAATATTTAACACAAAAACCGGATACATAACACAAAAAGGGCCAGGGACATTTACAGCATACCGTATGTTCCTCACAATGTATTAACTTTTTACATCACATCTTCACAATAAATCCTCCTGGCCTTATCCCTTTCCCAGAACACTGGCTTTATCGTGTCCATGGAGAGCTTACTGAACCCTTCTATTCCCTCATTTGATAGTGGACCACTATAATGTTGTTGGTGCTGCTGCTGATCTGCCCAAATCCGTCCACTACGGTTTCCCACATCGTACCCAGGTGTTGACATGTAATTTGAGTCCATGACCATGTCACCTTCCAGAATACGGAGAACCTTCTCAAAGAAAGGAAAAAAATTACAAAAAAGCAAGGCCTAACGGTAATATCCAATATGCTAGAATGTTACATGCATGAAAGAAGAGAAGGTAAAGCACATAAAACTGGTCCCCCAAAATAATTCAGGATGTATTTGAACAGTGTTTCTCATCACAAACTGACATCTTCAACAAACAGGATATCTGATATCTTTCCACATAATTAGACAATTCTTTACTAGATGGCCATAAGTTCCAATGACATGCAGATACTACATTTCCATGATTAACCATCCATGCCCTGTATTTCTAAGTTTGAATTGCCTACAGAAAATTTCTTGACTTTCAGATATCCCTGCAGGGCAAGCATCATCTGAACTAATGTAACATTGGGATTGTACCAGTCAATGCTGATCTATGTAAATGCTGTAAGACTTGTAAGCCTATAAATGTCTGGAGAAAAGAGTGATGTAAAATTTCCTTCTAGATGTCATGTCTGCCGAGATGAGCTTGCATATTTTTAGTTGGAACTTTCTCCTTACCTGTGACATGCGAGGTCTAGAATGAGGATCCCTCCGTATACATAATGACGCTGCATGAAGCATGCAGTAAACCTCCTGTTCTGAATAGTGGTTTCCAAGCCGTGGGTCAAGCAGTTCATCTATGGCATATTCCACCAGCAAGGGGCGTGCCTATTCCAGATCAAGAAGCATAATGAGAATTAAGGAGATCAAATCAAAGAAACTACAGCCAAAAAGTAGAAATTAGAGCAATTAATTCTCTGATTATGTATCGCATGATGCTGAATCTTTAATAGAGCATAAAATATTTATTAAACTACAGCCAGGTAAAAGACTAAAATATATTTCATAGATTAGAAAAGTGAAGGCTGAAAATTGATATTCTGATTCTTAAAGTTTACCCATTCAGTGAGACACTGCTGGCCCTTGGGCCGGTTAAGATCTACTGCTTTCCGCCCTGTAACAAGCTCAACCAATACTACCCCAAAGGAATAAACATCAGCCTTCTCAGTTATTTGGCCACTTTGTGCATATTCTGGAGCCAAATACCTGCGGTACAGTTGAATTTCTTCCTGAATTCCGCCATTGCATTTCAATAATAAAACTTGAAAGCACATAAATAAATTAAAAAATACCCAAATGTTCCAATCACTCTTGTTTCAACACCAGTATCCCCATCAGGCTGCCATCTTGCCAAGCCAAAATCCCCAACCTAGAAAATATAAGCATAAATAAAGTCACATAATCCAATACGTTAGCAAGTGAAGTATTTCTTTCATGCAACCTGAAACTCAAATTATTAAAATGCAGAAACATGTGACAAAAAAGCAATGCAAATGCTATTCATAACTTCTTCCAAATTGTACAGCTTGAGCACATAACATGTGGAAACAACGTAGGCTATATATTTGAGAATTTGCACATCCACAAGATTTTATTCTGATTTTTGCATGCATGAACTCTGGACAAAATATTCTTAGGGCTAAAAACTGAATCACTGATGAAAGCAGATGCAACAAGCTATTGTCATCTGATATTTAGACAAGAACATTTCTGAATGTAGGTAAGATACTAAGAAATCTCCATACCAGTGGTTCAAAATCATGGGTAATAAGGATGTTATTTGGTCGCATGTCACGATGGACAATACAACCTACTCTGCATTCTTCATGAAGATAGCGCAACCCTCGAGCAGCTCCCACAGCAATCTTCTGACGGGCAGACCATTCTAATGGCTCCTGATGACGCCCTGAATCATACTTGTATTAAGTAAAATTGCAACAACGGCTGGCAGCCAAAAATAACTTCAATTTATAAGTATAAAACTTAAGAATTTCATGATGATTATGATAGAATTAAAAAACTTTCAACAATACAAAAATTGTAAACCATACATTTCTTCATAGTTCAAGTATACCAATTTAATGCTCTCAAATTACATCCACCAAACCATATGCTGGAGTTTTGCGAACGACAAACTCACTAAACGAAATGCCATTACAAGCAGATTGCTAATATGGGTTCTGAAATATTTAAGGCAAGATGTTGTAAAAATATACTATTCATTTAGTGAGTTTGAGTCAGTGAAGACCACATACTGAGTACATCTATACCATGGAAGCATTACATTATTTATGCAGAGGTAAAGAGAAATTACCATACAGATGAGAATCGAGTGACCCATTGCATATGTATTCATAAACCAGTAACCTTCTTTTGTCCTCGATACAGAATCCAATCAGCATGACAACATTACGATGCTGAGCGCAACTGAGGACTTCGACTTCTGAGCAAAATTCGAGATCCCCCTGTGAACTAGCCAATTTGTGTTGCTTGACAGCAACTGCCTGGCCATCTGGCAGCACACCCCTGTGAACAGATCCAAACCCACCCTCAGCCAAGAAATTAGCTTGTGAAAATCCACCAGTTGCAAGCTCCAACTCAGCATAGCTGAACCACCTTGGAGGTTTTCCAAACACAGGTGCCTTGTGTTGACATATTGAACACAAAGGAGGGGGGCCAGGAGGTGCATTTCTTGATAATGATATCGCTTCTCTTACGTTTCCGCTTAGGTCTATGTCAGTCCTAAAGTTAGACATCCCAATTCCAGTTTGCCTATCAAGTTTTGAGAACTTCTCTAACAAAGCTTTAGTTTTTGATGCTTGAGAGATACTCGCGCTTCTCTGCGAGCCTTCTTCCCTATGCCATGAGGATTGCACATGCGAAGTATGGAGCTCTCCAGTCCATGGTTCAAACCTCAAACTTGCAGACGCTGAAGACAAGTGTTCACTGTCTGTGTCTGAACTAGACTCATCAACATCTCTATTTTCCTTAATAATTAATGATTCCTCTTTCTTTAGGTCTCCATTAGTTTCTGGGATGAAAAATGGCGAAGTTCCAGGATCACTTGATACTGATGATGTTCCAGCTTCAGTAGCAGTAAATGGTGTCCCTAGCTCTGGACTACTTGTTGGAGTCACAACTGGCCCTCGAATGGAATCAGAAGACTCATTGTTATTTTTGGTACGTTTCTCAGCAGCTTCATCTAATTCAGAAGAAGGTAATGGACCTGCACTTTCAGCTTCCTTAGGTGATCCAACCAAATTCAAGCGAAGAACCTTTGGCTGGGACCGTTTCATGACAACAATATTGCATTGTAGTTCTTCCATGCAGCATTTTTCCTCATGCTTCAGCTGTCTGCAAAACAAACAGAACATATTGAGAGAATGTTCACAAATTCTGGATCAAGGGAAAGCATCATTTGAGTGCCCAAAAAAATCAAATGTTTAATTTAAAAAATATCAGAAGTTAGGTCTCAACAAGAAATTCGAGAAAGAATATACATTCTTGCAATATGTATCTTGTATCTAAGAGTCAATTAGAAATTGAATAGAAACTGAAAAATTGGATTTGGATCCACTTCATCCTGAAGAGTAACTAGGACAATTTCAGTCATGGTTTCATATTTCAATTGAACACTTCCCTTTTTTATTATTCTCAAAGATTATAAATTAAATTATATTAAATAAATAAATATTAAATTAAATTTATATTAAATTATATTACATTAAATAATGTGTTTGGTTTGGAGAGAATAAAACACATAAGAACTGAAATTAAAAAGAAAAAAAAACACAGTATTACTTGTCTAATACGACCCAATTGGCTTGCGCCCTCTTGGCCTCTGCACACACTGCCCCACAAGGTGACCCAGAAACAATCTTTATCTTCACATTGATCTGTGCATATTTCATAGCAAACACAGCATTTCCGCTTCAACATTTAAGGCATTGAAGATTGAACATCAATTAGACCATTTATTTATGCACTCACCTTGTTTGGATCATAAACATCATGGAGCTGAAGGATCATCTGGGAGCACGAATCTGTGATATCACACTTTTGCTCTGAGGTTGCTCCGGAATGAGACTTCCGGTGACCGCTGGCACAATCCCCTGCAAATCTTGGGAAACCCCATAACTTTCGACCTAAAGAATCACGGAAAGAAGCAGTCGTTAGTATCATTTTCAACAAAGTAAAATGAAAATAAAGATCGTGCTACTGAGTTTCACTTTCTTCAAAATACCACACTTCATTTTCACAATGGGGCTTGAAATTTTTGTAGATAAAGTTAGGATATGAATAAAACCAAGAAAACTACAAATTCCAAGCTAGATGACCAGAAACAGCTGGTAAAAAGCAACAATTTGTCTTCCCTAAGTAAGTCATGAAATAGGAAAGACCAGAGAAATTTCCTTGCCATTTTCTCGAAGATACACTCCTTAGTGCCATTTGAAAGTACTCATCAGTCAAAAACACAGTGAACAAAATGATACTGAACCAGGGCTGATGGGAGGAATAAGGAACAAGGTGATCAACTGTAAGAGCGCAATCCATGTTTTAATCTTAAACACATGCATGCCTAACAACATAAATTAATTAAATTCTGACATGAAAAATAGCACAAATAAATAACAGGCGATAAAAAGGCACCTGAACTCTGCGAAGGGACAACAACAAGCAGAGTAATGCAGTCCCCAGCTTGCACAACATGAGTCAAAGCCCAAACCAGGGCAGTCTTCGGAATCTCCTTGGATGCCTTAACGGCAACTACAACCTTCTCAGTGACATCTGAGCCGCCTTTCTCTTGCTTTCCTCTCTTTTGCTCTCTACTCATCACTGCCACCACAAAATGTATAGCCAAAAAAAACCTTCTAGTTCCTCTAATAGATCGAATTGTCGAAACTCATCCAGCCCCTACAAGCCACACAGAAGCCATAAGACAGAAGACCATAATTATGCATTATTGGTCTGCCCCCACCATGTTGGATTCAAAACAAATGCACCACCGACAAGAAAACTATACCCTTCCCAGTCATAGCAAGATGCAGACACGCTTACACCTTCATTGACAAGACCATTTTTCACCACTTCACACAAATTCCTCAAGTATCACTTACCAAAAAACAATCCCACTTCACAAGTTGTCTTTCTTGATTTTCTCCTTTTTCCTCCTTGATCCTCAAAGAGAGAGATAGTACCCAGAAAATCTTGAGGATCTATAGATACCCTTTTGGCTCAAAAAGCAAGAAGCTGATTCCCACTGGCAAAAATTGGACAAAAAAAAACTCACTATTTGGCAACATGGAAAGAGACACAAGAACCCAAAACTAGACCCTATCTTCTGCTTTCAAATCAGTAAGTCAAAGTAGTGAAAAAAAAACAGCTCCAAAAGGTTAAAAAATATACATATGGCGAGAATATTGAGGATCCCAGTTGGGCAATGCAGTGGTAAGATTCTATTGTTCTTGCATCCAAATAGAACCGCATAAAAATCATGCAGAAATCATTGCTGCATAATGTTTGATTTCATTCAAGCTTTTGCACTGATCGATTTGACCATCGAATCTTTGCTTTTTTGCCTCAAATTTCAACTGTTAACCCTTAAAAGAAAGCCATCACTCTACTTAAAATGTCCCTGCACATCAGAAACCAATATCAGAACCAGAACACACCAAAAAAAAAACACAAACAAACAATTTTCTTGTCTGGTTGCCTGGAAAATGCAAGAAAAATAAGATTTACTAATCAAAATACAAGAAACACTAACCATTCAGGACTAAACTAAAACTAACGGAAATAATAATAACTCACAACAGAAATTACTTCTTGGGAAAAAAACCACAAAATCAGCAAAGCCAAAATTTGATTAAAAAAAAAAACCTTCAAACATGAGCTAAGCTCAAAAAATCAAAATGCTAAAGTTAAAGAACAAAAGAAGAGTTCTTAAACACGGTGCATTTGACGAGGGCAAGGAAAACGAAACAATTTTATTTTCATTGAAAAAAGAAAAAAACGATTCGATCACCGAACCAAACCTTCAGTTTCCATTCTGTAAACAGCAAAACGCAGCACCTAAAGAGGAAGAGCACGCTAAAAGGAAAAGATAAAATCTTTAGGGTTTACTTACAAGAAACCATCAATCAGTTATCAGTCTCTTCAATTTCTGATAATGACTGCAGAAAAAATAAAAATTCTTCCCCTCTCCTTAAAAACTATAATAATCTCTCTCTCTCTCTCTCTCTCTCTCTCTCTCTCTCCCTCTGCTTCGCTCTGTCTCTGCTATTCAACGGTGAGTTTTAAAGTAAAACAGCAACCAAAGGCAGAGGCCATGTCAATATTAGTATTTATATTTATATTTATAGATAATAATAAAGTGATCAGCTGAGCTCTATGGCAAAGTGATAGAAAGGGGAGATACTGTTCTGTCCGTTTTGGTTGTTACTGTACAGTTACTAGTACTACAATACGATGCAATACACTTTTACGTATCCTCATGCGTTTTTCCATTGTGCCTAAATTGCCCTAATTGGTCTGCTTAAATTTCAGAAGTGTATTGTTAGGAGTCAAAATAAACTCGAGACATGCTAAAAAAAATATATTTAAAATTTACTCAGTATTGATCCAATCTAATTCCAATTTGAACTATTTTGTTAAATTATCGAGTTTGAATGTGAAAATATTTAATTTAAAAACTTGCAAGCTTATATTTTTATGATTACATTTTGTATATTTTAGTAGATTAATTTATATAAGTAATTAAATATAGTTAATTTAGATTTTGAGTTTAAATAATCGAATTGAATTATAATATAGTCCAAATCAAATTTTAAAAATTAAATTCAAATCAAGTTTTAAAAAATTTAAATTTTATAATTAAATTCAAATCTGAGGTTGACATAATTTGACTCGGCTCAATTGGATCGGTAATGGCAATGTTAAGGTGTGGATTAGGAGAAGTACGGTGTCGTTTTACTGGTTTTGAATGTGTGAATGGCCATCTCGTTCATTTAGCTTAACGAAAGATGAAAAAGAAAAGAAAGTTAAAGGTCTGGTTGGTCGCCTTTGTGGCTTTTGTCGTTTTATGAATCCTTTAAATCAAATTTTATCAAAATATTGTCACGGCCAATATGTGACAGTTGACTTTCGGGCCCACGTCATACGATCGCCCGTGTCATTTTAAGTTGGACGGTGATGGAGGGGGCTGTGATGCGATTATGTGAACTCGGCCAACTAATTTTAATTTGGAGGTGGGGCTCATAGAAGTGTGCGGCTTAGGCTATTTAGTAAGGAATGGAATAATTTTAAGCATTAATGTTCAAAGAAGAATTTTAGACCTTCTACCTTTTTTATCTTTTCATTTGAATTTGATAGGTTTTGGCCTCTGCCCAGAACAAAAGGTTTAGGTATTGCATTACTTTCTTATGCCGCTAAAAAATTTATGCTTCAAACAAACTACACTTTCAATTTGAAATGTTTTTGTGATGAAAAATTATTGGATATATTTGATGCATTATATTTGGGTTCAATACTTTGAGCCTTTGAATTTTTTTTCTTATTATATTATTTAACCCATCATAATAAAATGTTCATCTATTTTTAATCATGTTAAATTAAAATATCTTTTTGTCTATTTTAATATTTTTATATTACCCAAATAAAAACACAATATTGATTTTTAAATATTTTAACTATTTTTTTGTTTTTTATTTTCCTTTTCTCTTTTTCTATTGCTCTCTTTTAATTTTTTTTCTTTTTTTTTTTTTGTCATACTACAATGTGAGAGAAAATTGAACCAAAAACGCATAAGTTATTAGTCATATACACAAGCATTCAAGTTCAGCTTGAGATGTGTTCTCTTTCTATTTCAATAGTTACTCATTATTAATAAAAAAATATCATATAATCCTAATTTGTATTAAAAATATTTTAAATTTAACAAATAATGCAATCAATCAAAACTCTAAAAAATCATCCAATATCCAAATTGTCTCCAAATTTGAGTCTTTGATAACCAAAATCTAAAAAAAATATTCAATAATTAATCAAGACACACTCACAATTTCCTCATTCCCAATCAAAACTCATGGCTTGGGCTTCTACTCCTACTCGATTGCCACTTACTACTATCTGGCCTAAAACCGTTCGGTGGCATAAACATAAGATTGTGATTTTTTACTCCATCATGCCTAGTCAGTAGTCGGATCATGAGCTTGGCGATGCCTCTAGGACTAATGCCCGTGTCGACGATGATTAGGACGCCATTGGGATCAGTTAAAAAACATGTCAATAAAAGATCGATATATCTAAGTGGGGAGTCAAGGCAAAAGGATTTGAATGCTTGCGACACGTGCGATTAGGATCCTCGAGCTCATTAGAGAGTAGTGCAACAAGTTTGATGCAGAGACTCTATACTATTCTACTTGTAAGGAACTCATGAATGATGGCACAAGTATTTTTTTTTTTTTGTGCATTCACCAAAATATTTGCTTCGTCTTTATATAAACTTGGTAGTCAAATGATGTTATCTTTCTAGGTTTTTGTGGTATCAAACATTTTCAAATTTCAATTTTGTAAATGAGTTTGTATTGTCTTATGATTTTGTCATCATGACTGTAAATTTGATATTGCCTATTTTGGTGAATAGTTATGTATTTTATAGTAAGATCTGCACGGATGATGGAGGTAAAAGATTTGCCTAATATGCATGCTTGTTTTTACTTGTGCAGCAGTGTTTTCGGGAATGACAGAAAAAAAAAAAAAATGGTGGAAGCAATAATGATGGTTAAAAAAATGGGGAGATAGTGGACGGTCATCCGTGGAAAAGAACAATAAGTGTTCGAGTTATACAAGTAGATGATATTTAAGATTTCTTTTTTTCTTTATGGATTTTTTCCAGTTCCAAATAACTACTTTTTTTAAAAAAAATTTCTTCCTAGATTTTTTTTTTTTGAATTGGATATTTCTTTTGTTTTATTTCTTCTATATTTTTTTTTTGTATTTATATGATTAATTTTTTGAATTTTAATAATTATTTATGATTTTACTGATAATATAAATACAGGGTGATAGTGGTGAAAAAAAAAAATAAATTAAAATGAAAATAAGAGATAACATAGATTTTTATGTAAACAGTTATAATGTGTGTAATTAGGATCTTCACAGGGATTAGGGCTATAGAGAGAGTCTAATAATCAGATCCACTAACTCCTATATATATATATATATATATATATAGTATAGATTTATGATGATGGTATTGGTGAACAATATAGAAATAAATTAAAATGAATTGAAGAATAACATATGTTTTTTCAAATTAATTTAACGAAAATTTTAATAAAGTTTAATAAAATTAAATAAAGGAAATTTTTAATATAGAAGTTAAGGATTTAGTTTATTAAGAGAAAAAATTTTAATATTTTATTAATAATATTGTAATTTATATTATAAAAATTTCAAACAATCATAATTTAAAATTAGAAATATATTACTTTATAGAAAGAAAGACACATTTTAAAATATATATACTCATATATGATATTCAAAATGCTCAGCCATCCATTTGTTTGTCATTTATTTATACGAAAAAGATATTATTTTTAATGAGCAAATGTGCATTGTTTCGTAATGCGTTAGGTTAACTCTATAATTGGTATTGATGATTAAATAATCTAAATTAATTTATATTTTTTAATTTAAAAACACAAGAATTAATCTCACTAATATCTTACATTCAATTTGAAACGCAACAAATTATTAGCTGTATGCATTTTATGTAGTACATCATTTTTTGACTGTGTGTGAATCTAGATATTTGGTTCAAATCAAACCAAATTCAATAAAAAAATTAAAAAATTCAAATCAAATTGAATCAAATAAATTTATAAATCAAACTAATTTAGTTTGATTTAATTACGATTCAATTCAATTTACACTAAACTATTTTAAAAAATAATTTTCAAAACATATTTAATATAAATATTATTTTTTATAATATATTTTAAATATAAATAACATGTTTTTAATGTAAGTAATGAATTTTAAATAAAGTTTAATTTTCTTGATTAATTTAATTTTAAATAAATTTAGTCAATTAGGTACAACTCTTTTTTTAATCTTAAAACTGAATTGAATTAAATTAAATTAAATTAATCAAAAAAAAAAATTAAAAAATAATCAAATTAAATTTAAATTATATTTAAACTGAATCAAATAAATCAAATTGATTTGATTCAAACGTTTTTTCGATTTTTACCGAGTATTCATCCCTATCGCTGATAGCAATATCCAATAGACATGGCGACAACTAGATATTAATGCATATAAGCAACAAACCTCAAACTTTCTCATCCAACACAATACCAAAGAAAAAAAAAAAGCACTTGCAATATTTGAAATTCAAAAAAAAAATTTTGAATGGCATAAACCATTTGAACAAAAGCAGCAACCCTTTATTTTATACCAACAAAACAAAGTTATAGTAATCTCTTTTTTCTTTTTTCTTTTTTTTCCTTGTTCTGATTTCTTCCTCTTTTCCAATTCAATTTGAACTAAGCTTTTTCCATTTTAATGTCTACTAAATTCCGTATCAACTATTACTTCAACAAGAAGGAATTGCTAGTTTTCTCAATCATTTGCACGAACTAAATTGAGGACTACTCTTATTCATACTTGTCAAATTATAGTTTGATCTACGGTATAATTATCTTAAACCAGAATAAGTAAAAACGAAAGGAGTATACGCTAAAACGTTAAATTTATAGTGATTGTCCATTTGACGCGTGTAATATTTTACTCTGTTTATCCTTAAAAAAATGGGACACTGAAAAATAATGTGTTACTGGTAAGCTGACAAAAAGAGAAAATCCCATGAGTCGTAAATAAACTGGAAACTTTGGCCTATCCTATCTCCACTTCTGATGATCCCCACTTTTTAAGCAACTATATGGTTAAAATTATAAACACACGCATAAACCTGTAATTCAGTGATAATAAAAACTAAAATAAAATTTTTTATTAAATTTATTTTTAAATTTATATTTTTTTATTAAAATTATTTTTAAATAGTATTTTAACGCATTATTATAATTAAAAAATAAATAAAATTATATAATTAAAGAACATATTTAAGAGAAATAAATTAAATATACTTTGATAAAAATATAATTTTTTTAAATTTTAAAAATTTTTAAGTATTAAAATTCTAAAAACACAGTTTCACTTTGATATAATGATATATTTATAAAGTAATAATTATACTTATTTATTGAACTGCAGTAAATATAAATAAAAATTTATTAAATATGAATATAATTATATGTAAAAGTAATATTTAGAGATAAATTTGATAAAAAAATTATAGATAAATTTAATAAAAAAATTTATTTTATCTTTTATTATCAATAAAAAACAAATTTTTAGTGTATTTGGTAGTTTGCCCAACTAGTATTCAATAAGTTTGGTATCAATGCAAAATGGCGGAGGTGAAGTTAACAATAGGCTCATGTTCGAATCGAACATCAATCCAAGCCCAGGGTGTCTCCAATGCAGTGGTGGGGTCCGCTGTGGACCGAAGTCACCGTTATCTATCTCCGTCACGTTAGCTCACCACCATTCACCTGTCCCCTTCAGGCCAGCCAGCCATGCTCGCATGTTAGCATCACCAACTGTCACCTTTAGCAACAATCCCACACTTCACTTGTTACCATTGTTGAAGATAAAATTGCGATCAGAGAACTCGTGCCGTTCTACAATTGCTCAAAATATCCACAAATTAATGCAAAAATGTCATGAGAGGTAACGTGGCTCGTTAAACAAGGAGAGAGATGGGGGTGCAACGACAGCGTATTAGGATGTAACAGAGCAGTTTTTGCGCCACGTGCCACGGATCATGCCCAACAGCTTTCGAACCTGCGAATCATTTGATTATGTGTTTCAACTTTCGATGACCAAATTATTATTATTATTTAATTTCTTTGGTAACCTAAAATATTAGTTATGCTATTTGTTATTTTCTTAAAAAATAAAATAAAAGTATATATGAATGGTGTCTGTGTTATCCCTTTAAAGCGGAATTATGTGGCGTGTCTGATCGTAAAGGACAGGGTTGGTGTGCTTAATTATGGAGGACATGAACGTGCTAATCAAGATTTCCTCTTTTATTATAATTACGTAGTGTTAATGTTCTCAATTTTTTCTTAATTCACTTCCTTTGTTGTCTTAATTTATTTTTGTCTAACCAATGCCTTTTTGTCTTTATATGCATTTAATAAAATCGCCGCACGTTTTTGAAGAGTTCCTGTTTAAAAATTAGTAACATTTTATTTGTAGTTACAGTGGTCTCAGAAATCTAGTCACTCGATCTACAAATTATCTCAATATGACAATACAACTCGTTAGTCATTTGAAGTGATTTATTTTAATCTATATTCACAGAATCCTAAGTTGTTAAATTTTTTAGAAGACCAACTTTGCATTGATAAATAAAATAAAGAGGCGTAGGGCATGGCAGCAACTTGTAGGCAATTGAATATGAATGGCGTGCAGTGGGGACTAATTTAATTGGAATTCGGAAACGGTGACTCTTTCACATTTCAAGGCTATTGATTGTCAGTTCTCTTAATCATGCATTAAATACAACATAGTTCTTCATTAATTATTTCATGTGAGATTTATGCCATGCACGTCCTAAAGCTGTTTTTGACTCTCCTAAACCTTATTAAACTATGTTACAAACAAACCACTCAATATTATTCATGTACTGATGCCATCACCGTCCATAACTTAGAAGCGACATTGAAGTTGTTACTTATGGGGGGGTACGTATGATTTTCCATGGAAACCAAAAAAATTGATCCATTTCAAGTGTAGTTTTTATGATCATGTTACTGTCATGTTCATGGGCATGGGACCAACAGACAATCAAAAGAATAATTTGAGCAATAATGAAAGATTGTCTAATTTGTAAGTTAGTAGTAGTAATGGTAAAAAATTACACCGGGAATCACAGTTCCTGATTTTGATGATGTTTATGGTTGCTGGGCCAACTGGGGGATTTATCATCTCAAGCTCATTAAATGCTGATGGGCCTCTAAGTGTCCCAGCGGCAGGGACTGTCCTCATAGGACAACTGCATAGACATATGGACACTTTCTCGTAAATTCGAATTTTGATGCATTAGTTAGTATTGATTGTGAATCTGTGTACTCTCTTTATTGATGCTAAGGTTCGGAAAGCATACATTGGGATCCAGCTATCTGCTCTTGTGTTTTTTTTCAAAATTTTTGCGCTTTTTTAAGGAAATACAAGAAGCTTTAAAAAGATTCAAATAAATTACATTGAAAATTTTAGTTGCAGCAAGGACTGTCCCATTAGGACAATGACATAGAAATATGGAAACTTTTCTCGTAAGTTCAAATTTTGATGCATTGGTTAGTACTGATTTATGAATATGTGTGCTATCTTTATTGATGCTAAGGTTACTTGAAGCATACAGTGAGATCTAGTTATTTGCACTTTTTTTTGAAATTTTTTATATTTTTCTAAAGAAGTGTAAGAAAATCTAAATAAATGTAAGTAAATTGTATTATTACAAATTTTAGCTAGAAAAATGTAAGAAGTTCTGAGAGGAAAGTACAATAGTTGAAACTATATATTGGTGCATTAAATTTTGAGTCGAGTTTTGGTTTATTAAATTTTGAGTGCAAATAACTATTTGCACTTTTTTCTGAGATTTTTGTACTTTTTAGCACTTTTTTAAAGAATTGCAAGAAATTTTAAAAAGGTGTAAATAGATTATATTAAAAATTTTAGATATAAAAATGCAAAAAATTATAAGAAAAGTATAAATAACGGAAAACCATGCAATGATGCATTAAATTTCGAGTCGAAGTTTTGCAAAGGGGAAGAGGCGCATTCACTTTGATGGTTCGAGTTGGCAGATACGAACAGCAACTAGTTGCGTTGCCAAGTGCAAATTATACCTAAAGATTTGCTCCACAATATTTAAAGCTGGGGATTGTTTAATTTTGTTATAGCAACAGTTGATGTAAGATTAAAGTTTCACAATAGTTCAAAGTTAGTGAAAAGAGTAGCTTAGACTTCATTATTTAATGACAATTAATTTTTATATTTTGATATTTAGTAGATTCAGAAAATTTAATAAATAAAAATAATTTTCTAATCAAAGAGAAAATTAAATTATTTTTGTTAAAATAACTTTGCCTTTTGAAAATAGAGTCATTTTCAAATTTTAATAATTTTATTCAAATGAAAATTATTGGATTAGATTATTCAAATTTACGTTAAAACTCTTTTTTAATTTTGACAATATAGATTGAAAAGTTTTAATGTCAATTTTAAGTGTTATTCTTGCAGATACGAAGATAAAATCTCATTGAAAGTTAAATAGTAGTAATTAGAAAAAAAAAACTCAAAATATCAAAATCTGCCTTCAAAATTAGCAACCGCAAATTTCATAACAACCACGAATTTTGAAAAGTGTTGTGAAGATTCAAAAGTCGCGATTGTGAATTTCAGTAGCGATCGTAAATTGGTGAAACAACATCTCTATGTTAAATAGACGATTTTAAGATGACCATCGCATCCAAAAAAAGAAAATAACAACCGTGAATTTTGAGATTCGTTAAAAATATCCGATGATTAATTTTTGAAAAGACCAATAGTTTTATACCACATGGACTAGCCGTTAGAAACAATTAAAAAATAACTACCACAAATTCAGTATGAACCGCAAATTTCATCTTATAAGCATTTAATGTAAGATATGTAGAACATAACTTAGAGATTTAAACAGAGTTTATTTGTAACGTCTCTTTGGTAGTTATTGCCTATAAATACACCATCAAATAAACTTGAATGCAAGAGAATAATCATTGATTGTGTCAAAACTCTTGCAAAATTAATTTTCACAACTTTAATTTTTTATTTCTTTATATATAGTTTGGTGTGAGTTTTAAACACCTTTAGTTTTGGTTTGAGAGTGAGCACTTTTATAAAAAATTATTGTTTAGATTTGATAGTTAGCTTAATTATAAAACTTTTGTATAGGTTTAAATGTAATTATATAAATACATATTTATTAATAGTTTTATTATCACTAATTATCTTTAATTACCAATATTCATCACCAATCACTATTGATTAGTGGCCATTATTAATAATTGATTAGATCCACATCATTTTTCATTTGTAATATATATATATATTCCATTGAATAATGAATAGTGTAATGCAAAAGGTTTGTGTTTAAGTTTTATTATAAGCTTGTAAATAAAATATTAATATTTTAATAAATTTTAAAATTTTTCAGTTATTTGATCATGACCATACTATTCTAGATCAATAGTCGTCAACTTGAGAGTTTATCCATCAAAGAATTAGATGTAAAATTTGAATTTTTATATCTATTGATCCAACAAAATTATATAATTAAAATTGAAAATAAAAATTCAAAGGATAAAAAGTTAAAATTTTATCGAACTTCGATGATCAGGTTTGAACTAAAAAGTACCAAATTCTTTTTTTTTTGCACAAAAAGATTATGATGGGAATCTTTTACTTTAATTAGGGATGCATAAATAAACTTGAAAATATTTAAATTTTAAAAAATGTTCTAAACATTAAATGATAATCAATTCAATTGGATGAAATAAGTAATAAAAATTTTAAAATTTTAAATCAAATTTAGATATTCAATTTTAAAATCAGTTGAATATATATATATATATATATATATATAAAGAAAAAAAGAGAGAGATTCAGGTACTGAGTGGATATTTGTAATTTTATTTATTATTAAAGAATATATTTGAGAATGATATTCTTTTCATGTTATAAAAAGAGCTTAATTTGACTTATTGAATTATAATATTTGACATTTCATTAAAATTTAGATTTATAATATTTGAAATTTTTTGCTATTGAATTTATTATTCAAAAAAGAGGATTATGTTTATTATATTTAAGATATTAAAAAATTATATAATATCATTTTAAAAATCATATTATTATCATTTATCATTTGTTATTTAAATATGTGTATTTATTGTAAAAGACAACTTTATTATTTTCTTTTTAGATAATAATATATATTATATAAAAATTAATTTATAAATCAAAGTATAGTTTAAAAAATTAAGATAACTAATCTATTAAAATTGATTACCTAATTATATAAATATTTAATATTTAAATAAACTTAAATTATTTTAAGTTTTAATTTATTAAATTTTAATTGAGTTAAAAAAAATAACAAGAATACTGAATATTTGATTTGTCCATACTTATAACTTTAATTATGTGAAGAGGGGTCTATAAATAATATATAAATCACATTACCTCATTTGTAGATCACCAATAGAGAGGAGTCCTTGAAGAATACAATCTATATCTATGTAAGCCAAAAAAATACCTCAAGAAATAATAAGAGACAACAGATGACTTTCGTAGGCAACACGCTGCATAGCATCTCTTCTCTTTATCCGAAAAAGAAGAAGAAGAAGAAGAAGAAGAAGAATTCTATTAGTAAAATATAGCCGCATTCCTATGGTCACAAAATTTCATGATAAAATTATGATAAAAAAGAACTAAGAGTGGGCACGAAAAATGAAGATTTTATGAAATAAATCGAAGTATTGGATTGATTTGGTTTCAAAATCGAAACATCTGATTTTTTTTAAATCTCTGAACTAAATTGAGAATAAATAAATTAGACGATTTTGAAGATTTTGTAATATTCGAATAAAAAATTAAATTGAACTGTCCTAGACTGAAACTAAACCGTAAAACCAATATCCGAACTATATATATATATATTATTAATTTTACTAATTAACTCTTTCAATTAGTATATATTGCTAATAATTAGACTACTTATTAATTATTAATTAATAATAAATATTAAAAATTTTAGTTTAACATTTAATGTGTAAGTTATTAGTTGTAATTTATTAAATTATGATTTATTTATTTTAATATTAAATGATTAAAAGTGAAAAAAGTAAAATTTATTTATTTTGATCTACAAAATGTAAAGTTTAATTTTTAATAAATTAAAATAACCAAACATCTGAACCAATATCAAATTGTCTCGAAAGAATGGAAGAATCGAGTTAAATTATCCTGAATTTATAAAAAATCAAATTGAATCAAACCAAAAATTCAGAATAATATTGATTTTCCATTTTTACAATCTTTAAAATTTTAATTGAATCACAAAAATTTTCGAATTCTCAAATTAAACCGAAACCAGTAAATAACTACGTCCCTGCAATATGGGCATACACATGTCCTCCCCTTTTTGCTACTTGAGTGGTCCTTATTATATCCCATGCCACTTCTACGTGATTATCATCTTGTCCCACTTAGCCTGCTTTGCAATAGCTCAAATCTTCGTCAAAAAGGCTACCTTTGCTTAATGTTGAGATAAGTTATTTGACTAATCTAAATACAGACCAAACACATGATGATGATTATGATCATTATCATGTGTTTATTTTGCTAGCTTAATTATGATTATATGACTACAAACCTTGTGGCTAAAAAATTATGTGATTATCTTGTTGGAATTAGGCTTTCCACGCATATATTAATTGGCCTCAGGACATGATTATCTTTTCCTTGTTTACCAAACCTTTTATATGAGTACTAGGCTTATGGTCTTCAAAAAATATAAAATAAGGTCAAGTTTAATCCTTTAATTAATGTCAAAATCCACATACAAATGCTTAAATGTTCACATAATCAGATCCCTCCCCATTATTATTTCAATTTATGGTTAATTGTTGATTGGTTTTATATAATTACTTTGTTTACACAAATAGACTAATGTATTATCTAAATATTGATCCAGCTGATAGGATGACACAGAAAAAGAAAGCTACTGGAATAGCTCGTCGGGTAATAACAAACTCCTGCTAGGTCATTTTCGCTCTCAATTAGAGCTATACCCTACTTGTCAGTCAGCTTCAGTGGTCATCATGTAGTGGGGCAGAAGGTTGGATGACAATCTCAGACAAAAATTAATTTACCTCTATTCTTTTATTCTACACTTTGAATATTTACTAATTTGATTGAGTTTTTAATACCTTAACTCGTTTGAAGGTTATTATTTATTACTCTAAATCTACTTTTGCCCATGTAATAAAGGCTTAATACTAATCTAAACTCAATTTTTTGCCTATTGATGCAATTTTAGTTTTAATTTTAAAAATTACTAAAATATATCAAATCATGAACTTGAGTGTAATATTAACTCAACTTATGTCTTGATTAAAATTAATAATAGTGTATATATTAGAATTGTGAATTACATAAATATAAAAAATATTTCAATCAAGTTTTACTATTTTTAAGCATAAAATTTACAAAAAAATATATAAATTTTACAATTACATTGTAAATACATAGACTTAATCCTAATTAATGTATAAAATATTTCGAAGATATTTTTACTATTGAAACTCAAATCCGCTAGTGTTGTATTCATGGTAGTATCAATTCGAACACAAATGTTATAAATATTGAAAGATTTTGAAAAAATCAAATAAAATGACAAAATTTTTATCTTGTTTGACCCTGACAAGCAAGGATTCAAATTTAAAGGACTTTATCCCCATCCAGAAAATAAAAAGAAGAAAAAAAAAATGAGGCTAGGTTATGCCTCCACCAAATTCAGAAGGTTTTGACGATCAAAGCATATTCATGACATTGAAAGACATGAGAATTCATGTCCCACGTTATTATGTGAATTTATGAGTGATAAGAAGTACCAGTAGGGCAAAAATTGAGAGGAAAGTACAAAAAAAAAAAAAAAAAAAAGAAAAAGCCTATGATTTTAGCATTTTAAACTTTTAAGTATATGGTAATGTTTTAATAAATTAATACATATAATTTACTCAGTTGCTAAAATGCAGTAATTATTATAATATCAGTAATTTACTGATCTGATGTTTATATAGTGAAACAGAAAAATATATCATGTTCGTAAAAATTGTGACACATTAATAAAAAAAAAATGTCATGACAACGTCACATCAACAAAAATTAATGATATTATGACAACATATTTAATTTTGCTAAAAGAGTAAACTATATATATATATATACACACACACACCAAGCCACAGTTATATTTTTGAACTTTTCCCAAATATTGATTACTACTGAATAATTCTTCTGATTTTCTATTAAATAATCATATTATTATATTTTGAAAATAGTTTTAGATATTCATAAAAGTAATTTAGCTATAATTTAATTCAATTATTATTGATAAAATTGTTAAATACAATTTTTTTAAAAATTAATTTTTTACTTACAAAATTTATTTTAATTTTTGCTCTAAAATCAGCTATTGAGAATTATAAGACCAAATTTACTTTAAGAAAAGAGTACATAAGTATTTTTTTTTTTTTTTAGTTCTATCAACTTTCTCTTTCATTAATTTCATTAAAATAATTAGAAGATTCTCGAATCACTTTATACATAAATCAAGATTAACTAAGATAGAGCATTTGGCGCATGTGTTCATCTTATTAGACGGAAACCATGCATCACCAATGTTGGAAGTAAATGACAATTTTTACAAGCTTATCTCTGAATTTCTTACATCTTTTCAACTGAAACAGAAGAATTTCGGCTTGCATCATAGTATCCACATAAAGATCAAGCATCAGTAGAAAACAGAAGAAGTATGATGAACTAGGATTACCGTGTGCAAAGCTGATGCATATTTGATAACTAGATTCAAGGAATTGCATCTATTTCCCATCTCTTTTCATGCTAAAAACCACCAAACAATCAAAAACGACAAACCAACACTAAAATATTATAGGGAGGAAAACAACGGAAGGAAAATGATGTTCTTGAAATGAATCACAAAACCCAATAATTAAAGTCATCATATATAAGGGATGGCCCATTTTAGCAAAATAGCGCTTCCAATGGATACAAAAAAGCATGTTTTTTATTCATTTTGTTGCATGAAAGTCTAGGTGCATGAGAGACTCTCAGGGTCTTCTACTACCCACTATAACTTAGCTGATTTTGTGCATGTCTTGATTCACATCTCTTGGATTCCATTCCCATATTAAAAGGGTAGAGTAAACATTAGGTCATGGTAAAAATATAGGGTCATATGCCCTATAAGCTCAAGCCCATCATGACCCTTAAAGGGCAGCATCAATTGGACATAAAAGCATGTGCCGGTGTTATGATTCAGAAAATGTATGCAAACTGTCTTTTTTGTTGTGTTGTTTATTGAATATTGTTCTCATCATTTTTTGCAAAGATATTTTCATCATTTTGTTTTTTCTTGGACTAAAATTTGATGAATCCAGATCCTCATGCAGGCTCTTCAATTTCTTTATTTAATGGTTTCAAATGATGAGTAATAAATATGAGACAATACACTTTAGCTTTGAGGTTAAGAAATCCAATGACTCAAATACAGCTCTAACTGATGTTGAAACAATGCTCTCTCTCTCTCTCTCTCTCTATATATATATATATATATATTAATCAAAATTTAATATTAAAACTTTTCAGTATTCTGAGTAATTGACTATCACAAAGTTAAAAGTCTTAAAAATTAAAATTTTTTACTCTCAAATTATATTTTCATCAGTATAAAATTATTTATTGCAATTATGTATGATTTCACATTTTTCTATAAATATGTTTTATTAACTCTTACACAAAAATAAAAAATATTGGTGAGTGATGAGTAACTATTACCATTACCATTACCATTGTAAAGAAGCAGTTGAAGTTACATGCTTCACATCCTTATTAGTGATTCACTCCAACCTTATTAAATGATGTCTAATAATTTATGTTTTTGCAAAATTATGGCCATGTGTTCATACTGTCTCTTGATATCATTTTCCACTCTGAAAATCGCAATTACAAATTTTTGTCTCTTGTTATTATTATTATTATTAATTCTTCCCCTCAAATACCCACCTTACCATCAACATATCTCATACTTCCTCCGATTCATATAACTGACATTTTAGAGACACTTGGATTAAAAAGTTATTAATTAATTTTTGATTTAGAAGAAAATAAATGACTAAGAATAAATTATCCTTAGTTTTGAATTAAATAACTTTGAAATTTTTCATAATATTAATAACTTTGGATTGATGAGTATAAAGATAAAATTTAATTTTTTTTAAATTTCATTAAAATGGAATTTTAAATTTTTTCTAAAATATAAGTTATATAAGAACAGAGAGAGTATTCATTTTCTTTAATAGAAATTATCATGCATTAATGCCACAACCCAAACAGGGCATCGGAAATTCAGAATGCAACTGAGCCCAAAGAGACTGTGGGGTTAATATTTAAAGAAACAGGCGAGTCACAGTTTCACCATCTCCCCCACCTCTATGGGCCTTGGGGAGAAACTAATAACTGGACTAGACTAGTCTTTGGCAAATTGTATTGAGGTTGGTCCCCACTGTTTTCTTTATAGACCACCCTAGTGGAATACTATGGATCATTCAATTTTACAGAAATTCTGCTCAAATAAGTTGTCCGGCAGTCCAAAGTTCAATTTCCCATGATAATTCAAAGAGAGATGACGAGAATATGCAGAATTTTGCAGCATTTCTAATTAGCCTTAATGTATCGATGAAGATGAAATTATTTAGAAGTGAACAATTGAGAAAAAGAACCTTTCAATAAAATTTTCTCCTCTAATATATTAATAAATATTAGAGCGATTACTATTTGATAAATTTTATAGTGATAAATTTAATAATAATGTCAATCACGTTAAGGACAAATCTGACACATGATAATTGTTTTTCATTTTATTAACTATAAGTGCTAAAATAATTAATTTTTGTCTAATCTAATAATAAATTGTTAATTATGATATTATAATATAATAACATAAAAAGTGATATAATATTCATTGTTTGTTTATATGCTTCCATCTTTATGTTCTTTTGCAATTGTGAAATTATCATAACATCTGAAATCAGCCCAACAGAAGGATAAGCCCATAGAGTGGAATTTATGAGAAATTTGCTATAGGCCTAAGCCCAAAGGCATAATTCTTGAAATATTCCCACCTTGGGTCTTCAATGCAAATTATAACATAGAGCTAGGTTCATGTTGTTTTACGTTTCCACGATTAAAACGTATTATTTATTAAATATTACATGTGTGACTTATATACATTGGTTATTAACTGTATATACATTTGGTATTGTATTATATACATATTGATATGGATCTGTATGTACATTTATGTTGAATTGAATATATATTAGTGTTGAATCGCATGTATATTAAAATTCATGAATAAATCAATAAAAAAACTGAGTTCAAAACTAATTAATCAATGTACATACAGAAACAATATATATCAACAGAGTTTTTCATAATTTGTTATATTATTACTAGAGTATCAATTTAAAATTAATTTACTTTTCACTAATCTATTTTATGAATTTTAATGTACATGAAGTTCAACACAATGTACATATAGTTAAGACTAATGTGCATGCAGTTCAGTACTAATGTATATATAGTTTAAAATTTATATATGCTGTTTAAAACTAATGTATCAATGTACATGCTAGAATAATATATATCAACAAAATTTTTTAGAATTTATTACATTGTTACTAGAGTACCAATTCAAAATTAAAATACTTTTCATTAATCTATTTTATGAATTTCAATGTACATGCAGTTAAAAACCAATGTACATACAAATTAGTAACAATACATATGTATTTCAAAACTAATGTATATGTAATTAAAGAACAATGCATTTCAAAATTAATGACCCAATCTCCCTACAAGAACAATGAATATCAACAAAGTTTTTTACAATTTGTTATGTTATTGCTAAACTATCAATTCAAAATTAATGTATTTTTCATTAATCTATTTTATGAATTTTAATGTACATGAAATTAAGAATTAAAGTACATACAGTTTAATACCAATGTATATGCATTTCAAAATTAATGTACATGTAATTAAAAAATAATGTATTTCAAAACTAATGGATCAATATACATACAAAAACAATGTATAAAGTTTTTTAGAAGTTTTATATTATTGATAGAGTATCAATTGAAAACTAATATATTTTTTCTTAATTTATTTTATGGATTTCAGTGTATATGCAATTCAATACCAATGCAGTTAAGACCAATGTGTCTGCAGTTTAATACCAATGTATATGCAATTCTATTTAAAAAAAAAAAGAATTGCACGTGTAACGCTTAAATGAAACAATGCATATTAATTTTGATTCCTGTTGCAATGTGAACTTGGCTCCATGATATATGTATTGGGGTCTTCAATCAATTTTCTTTTTCTAGGTTTTTTTTTGGCTCTTTGGCCGCCGCATCAGCATATATGTTCGATCCATTCTCTCTCGACATTTGAGGTCCTTTTGATGGCTTCTATCCAACATGCGTACCTCAGTAAATCAAACTTGAGCTTTCGTTAATGCAAGAATCAACTGGAAAGAGACCCAGAAGGCCCACATTTTCAAGGCTGATCTTTCAGGCTGAACGAGGAGGAGGTGAAAGGGGAGGTGCAAGAAGGTAGAATCCAGCAAATAACCACAAAAAGAAGTGAAAGCGGCATAAATGGGAGTCGGCACACGTACATTGTTGACAATTTCTATATATTTATCAGACGAGCTATATACTTCAATTTCCTATTGCTTAATCATTGTACTGCCAACTATATTTAATTCAATTAGGAAAAACCCATCCTCAACGTTAATATTTTAAAAATATTTTAACTTCACATTTAATGTATAGATTTTGGCTCTGTAATATACATACATTTTCTTTGATTGATTTATGGTTTTGAATTTATATTTGTTATATTACACATGAATATAAATTCCGTTGTCAACTAGATGTAGCCTGATTCCTGCTCATTGATATCTGTTTTTAGGGTGCAAAAGTTGGATCTCGGCTCAATTAGTGAGAATTTTATCAATTTAATGAGAGTTACAAAAATAGAAGAAGATCCTTTATTATTTTTTATTATGTTAATCTGATGTATTGGACCTTTAAAAAATGAAAAAGAAATTAAAAATATAGATTTTGTAAAATATTGATTTAAATATCTATAGACCGTCAACCTCCCAAATCTCCCCTCTTTTATTAATACTAACGCAGTAATTTAGTACAGGTTCTTATGAGGGCATCCAACAATTGTACATTGTCCAAAACAATATATTTTATTAGGGTTTAGATTATTGAAGAAGGATTAATTTTTCTTGCAAATGGAGAAATAAGAGATTGCAGCTGCAAGTCAATAATCATTTACAACATTTTAGTTTCACAGTTGTCAAATAAGAATTACCATTTTTATAGTCTATTTAGTTCACAAATTCGTAATCTGTAGGATTAGTTTTAATCTTAAGCCTAATTAAGTCATAAAATTATTTATATTAAATATATATTTTAATTTATAATATTAATTAATCCTATTTTTATAATCATATATTGGATAGAATAGTTTAATCGATTAGATAAGTTATTAAAATAATCACATTACTTTAACACTTTTTATATAGAAAAACGATGTTTTTGAATTTATTCTTTTTTCTTAAAAAATTTTCTCATCTTTTCATCTAGTCTTTACAAATATTAAGTTGGAATTATCTTTTTTGCTCTCAAGTATTAATTAATTTTTAAAACACTATATATATTTTTATATTAATGATTATCTCGTGATTTATTTGGAATCAAGTAAAAATATTCTAAAAATTAAATGATATAAAATTCTTAAGAAAAATTGAATAAATTCATTAGAAAATAATACAATTTTTTAAACTTTACAATCAATTATTTGCTATTTTTGTGTTGATTCTTTATTCCTTTTTTAATATGAAAGGAAAAGTTTTTTCTTCTTAAAATGGAACGATAATATGAGTGTAGGCAATTGAGAAATAAATTGCAACTAAAATAATTTTAAAAAATAACATAAAAAATTTACATCTCGTTGTTGGGGTGACAAAATATTTTCCGCTTATCAGAATTTGTTTGACATGGTTCACTATAAAAATTTGGCAAAATAGCGATAAATTTAGTGACAAAAATTTTCCGTAGTTAATTAACGACGGATTATCGAGGGATTAATGATGAAATCACAATAATTAGGAATGAATTTGAAACTCATCACTTAATTTATAAGTAAAATGGTGCTAGTGTCTTTTTGATGAAAAAGCGATAAAAATATCCATAGCTAAATCTAGCGACGACTCAATTCTGTCGCTAATTAGCAATGAAAATAGAGACAACATTTCTGTCGCTAACTAGTAAAGGAAAATTTTCGTCGCTAATGTAGAGACGGATCAATAATGTAATTTTCTCACTCATAGAAAATAAAAGAATGATAAATGTTTGAAACTATACTATAGATAATATCAAATAATATAATATATAAATAAAATTAAATAATATAATATATTAATAAAATTAAATTATAATGTAATATATAATAATATAAGAGTAATAATATTAAATATAATGGGTGTAATGAATTAGAACAACTTACAAGCTACCCAAATCTAGTGTAACTCGAGCTACTCAAGTATCGAAAGAGTCAAATTCGAGTATGAAAGTACTCGACTATAGAGTCTGTCATAAATCTGATCAGTTATATATTTACAAAGTCAATCGATTCGACTCAATTACAGTTTGATCCTACAATGAGGTTCAATAAATGAATAATATTAAATGATTAAATTAATAGTATTGAATTACAATATAATATATAAATATAATAGTGTACATATAATATTAAAGGAGAATACTAAATTAAATTTAATATTAAATTGTAGTAAACTTAATATATAAAAATAATAAGATAGTAAAATTTATACATAGAAATATATTAAGATAATATCTATAAATTAAATTTTAAATTAATAAAACTTATATATATTAAGAATAAATATATAAATAATATGTACATATTAGATAAATATTATAGTATAGTAAATAATTTAACATTAATAATACATGAAGATATTAATAATATATTAATAAGTAATAATAATGAATAATATATTATTAATATTATAATAATTTATTAATATTAATATAAAAAAATAGTGATGGCCTAGCTCGTTGCTAAGCTGGAGAGCCCGAGTCTCCAGCATGTAGCGATGGGCCTGGTCGGTCGCTACGTCTGTTGGCCTATTGTGGCCAACAAACACTTATAGGCCAGCGACGACAGCCCAACCCCTTCCTCACTTTTTTATTTTTTTTATTTTATGTTTTTGACTTCTTTCTTCTTCCTCTCCTTTTACTTTCTCCTCTGCCCACTGCTCCATCTCCTTCCGTTGCCGCCATCTCCTCCTCCTTTGGCTATCATCTTCTCCTCCGCCACCATTTCCTCCTCATCCCGCCTCCGCACATCCCACCCACGGCTTCATCTCCTCTTGCCATTTAGTGGTTTTTTGGTTCGATTTGGTATAAGTTGGCTTGGTTCGGTTTGGGCTCTCTCTAGATTCTTCAAGATCTACAAGATATATGTTGGTTTTAATTTTTAGTATAATATTTCATTAATTTTGATTTAGGAAATATTATTGTTTTGTATATTATTTAGTTAGTATTGTGTTTTATGTTGAAATTATCTATTTGAAATTATGTTGAAGTTATAAAATATGATATATATATATATATATATATATATATATAATGTTGAAATTATGAATTTATGAAATATTTTTTTCTTCTAAATAATGTTAAGTTTTGAATTATGAAATATTGATATTTGAAAATTTATTTGTTTTTCGTAATATTATATAGTGTAGTTAAATAGGTTTTGTTGGAAATTATGTGAAAATTAGGAATAATAATTTATGTTTAGGGTTATTATATATAAATTTGTAATTATTAATTATGTGAAAGATAATTGAAATGTTGAAAATATGTGAAATAAATTAGATGTGGCGACATTTTCAATTTTTAGAAAAATTATAGAGAATTTTTTAAATTATTTGAATACTTGAAATAGTGAATGATTAGAAAATTATTTAATTAATTAAAAAATTAATTTATGAGAAAGTTAATTTATTAGAAAATCAATTATTGTAATTAAATTTATAATAAATAGAAACTAATAAATAAAATTTTGATGTTGTATTGATTTAGAAAATTGGGAATTAATTATTAAATTTGTAATTAATTAAAAGAATATGAATTAACAAATAAATAAGTAATTAATTAGAAAGTTAGACATTAAGTATTGTTATTATTTTTTATAATAAATTTGAAAGTTAGAATTTGTTTGGAATTTATTTTTTGTTGTGACATTAATTTGTAGTATATTATATTATTTAGTAGATTTATTAAGACATTAGAAATTAATATTTATGATATTATTTTAATATTAATTAGAAAATTTAAAAGTAATTATTAAGGATTAATTTGGAAATGTATTAGTTCTTAAGGAATTAATTTTACTATATATATTTATTTGGTATATTAATTAGAAATTAATTTTAATTTTATATTATATTATTCTTAGTTATGAAATGTGATGTTCATTTAATTACTATTATATAATATATACTAATTTGTATAAATTTAGAAAATTACGGATCCACAATGATGATTTGTGATAAATGGTTCTGTTAGAAGTGCATTTCATGCATTTTTTTTTTGTAGTATTGGGGTTATAGTTGAAAAAATATTAGAAGTGCTTTTGTTCTGCAGAGACATCAATTGTATACCTCATATTGAGAATTGGTAGATTATGGTTATACTGAAACTCAGTCAAAATTTCATTAGACTCTTAAAAGTAAGCCTTAAAAACCTGTTTAGTGAATTACTTACATTAAGTATAAGTAATTCACTAAATTGTCTCATATAATAGTTTGAAAAATGCATTGTCAGAATACACTCATGACATGAGTATGAATTTTGCAAGTACGATATTGTTCTCCATGTGCATATTGAAATATTTGTATATTAATGTGATATGAAACCAAAGATAAGGTGTTTATTGCATTGTTTGTGCATGTTTTACATCATGCACTTGGAAAACTATGAGAACATATTGTCGAAATTTATATAAGTGCATTGAGACAATAGACAATGTATTTTCGAATTAGAATTTGAATTGCTTGAATGTAATTGAATTTCCAAACAAACAAACAAATATATATATATATATATATATATATATATATATATATGAGAGAGAGAATGATTGACATCGTAGGAGTTCATCAAAGGGAGGTACTACATAGGGTACTCGTCAAGACCAACATAATACGCTTTTTTCTTTGTCACCTTATGTACCACTGTTTGATCAGTCCACTTCATCACCTCTAGCTCCACTAGTAGCTACATCACCTTCACATTCTTCTTCTCCGTCGCCTCTTTCATCACTCGCTGCACTTGCAAAATCACCTACCTGTAATACTTCTATTGTATTGGCAATTGATCTTTCATCATCTCATCGACCTAAGATACATGTCATTGGTAGGAGGAAAGTTGTTATAATCTCATTCTACATATATATATATATATATATATATATATATAAACATATTTGGTTATATAATATATAACTGTGCTTTCTAGTTTAATCCCAGAAAATCAATGTTCTAGTTGCATTTCCTCAATGTTCAGGGCGTGTTTGGACCTTGAAGGTTATACTTTTATCAGATCCTGATGGCAGCATAAATTCTGGATTTTTTCAACATTTTTTGGGATGGTTGGTAGTGATGTCACTAAGTTTTGCCTAAATTGTTTGAGTAAAGGCCGTTTTCCAGAAGGATTAAGTGATGTCTCTATCGTCTTAATTTCAAAGAAAAAAAAATTCTAGATAGGATTTCAGATATGTGTCCTATAGCTTTTTGTAACATTGTGTACAAGACCGTGGCTAAGATGTTGGTTAATAGAATGAAAAGGGTGCTTCAAGGGGTGGTGTCTGATTCTCAAATTCCTTTCATCCCTGATCGGCTTATCACAAACAATGTTATGCTAGCATTCGAAATTGGGCATTATATCGAGAGGAAACGGTTTGGAAAGGATAGTTTTGTGGCTTTCAAGCTAGACATGTTGAAAGCTTATAACCTTATCAAATGGGATTTTCGTAAAGGTATGCTCCTAAGTCAGGGTTTTGATGTTAAACGAGTGAATCTTGTTATGCTTTGAGTTTCAACTGTCAGGTATTCAGTCCTGCATAATGGAGAATTGATTAGGGCAATTAATCCAAATCGAGGTCTTAGACAAGGTGAACCGTTGTCACCTTAATTATTCATCCTTTGTGCTGAAGGATTATCAGTGTTCCTCATAGATTTTGAAGCTAAGAGTCAATTGCATGGTTGTCGGATTGCTTGACAAGCTCTTGTTATTTCGAATTTGTTTTTTGCGGACAATAGTCAGGTCTTTTTCAAGGCAAATGTCAATGAAGCTCAATGCATTAAGTCTTGTTTAGCTATTTTCGAAGCTGCATTGGGGGAAAAATTAACTACCAAAAGTCTAATATCCTCTTTAGCCGTAACACTACGATGGATTTTATCAAGCTGTTTGTTCTATTCTAGATGTTGCTCAAACCCAAGATCATGGTAGACATCTTAGTCTGCCTTCTATAATTGGTAGACATAAGAAATTAGTTTTTGCATATATTGAGCAAAAAATTAAACAAAGATAGGGAGGATGGAAGAAGAAAACGCTTTCAACGGCTGGAAAGTAAATTCTGCTTAAAATTATGGCTCAAGCGTTGCCTACTTATGATATGAGCATTGTCCTCTTGCCAATTGGCCTTTGTGAGGATTTGGAATGATTAATGAATGCTTATTGGCGGGCCAACGGTGTAGGAGGCAGAAGTGGTGTAAGGTGGATGCGCTAGAAGAGATTGTGTTTGCATAAAAACAATGGTGGCATGGACGTCAAACGGCTTCATGAATTCAACATAGCACTTCTGGGTAAACAAGGCTGGGGTTTCTTGACAAATCCAAACTCTTTGGTGACTCGGTTATGCGAAGCTAAATACTTCGCTAATCAATCCTTTCTTTCTTTTTTTTTTTTTCTCTGATAAAACCCTAATCAATCCTTTCTTGAGGTCTCTAATGGTATGAACCCTAGATTTGTTTGGCGTAGTATTCTTGCAGGCAATCTTTTCTCAAGTCTGGGTTAATGTATAGAGTGGGAACGGGTCAACAGATCAAGATTTGGGATTCTTCATGGCTGCCTAACCGAGTGAATTCTTTTGTAGAATCAGAGCCTGTATCGGGGTTGAGTGAAGCTATGATATCTCATCTTTAATGGTGCCTAACAGTTTTCGTTGGGACGTTGACATCATAAACGATCTTTTTAATGCTAGGGTATCGATTTGATTCAGAGGATTTCTATTGGACATGGCAACTATGAAGATCAGGTGTTGTGGAAGCGTGATCGTTGGGGTATATACAAGAGTGGGTATGGATGCTTAACTGAAAATGTTATCTTCCTAGATCATCAGGTGCAATTTTCAGATTGAGAGGGCTTATGGTCTTTAAATATACCTCCTAAGTTTCGTAATTTTCTTTGGCATTGTGTTCATGGTTGCCTCCCTACCGTGACTTGTCTTCAAAAAAGATGGCTGCAGGTTAATAACGTTTGTCCTCTGTAATGGTAGCTCGGAGGATACTTTGCACCTCTTTGTGCATTGCTTATATTCTAAGCAAATTTGGAGTGGCCCTATTTGTCGAAGGGTAAGTATTGGTGCTGAATCTTTTGCATCATGGTGGGAGTCCTTCTCAGGTACACAACACCAGGATTTTATCTTTGAAGCTGCATTGATTTTGTAGGCAATTTGGCAAGCGAGAAATGAATTGGTATGGAATGGTGCCCAAAGAACAGTCCAATGTGTGCTTCTGTCGGCTTCTACTGTCTTCGCAATGGAAATCTGCTCACGTTGGTCAACAACGAGCACCTGCTACAATTAGGGTGGGTGTCTCTCACTAGAGAAAACCTTTGAATGGCTATCTCAAGAGTAATTTTGCTGCAGCTTTATTTCCTAACCATAATCAAGTTGGGTATGGATTAATTATCCGAGATGATAAAGGAAGTTTTGTTGCTGCTAAGAACGGTTGGCTTTGCTGCACTTTGGACCCCTTTCTCGATGAAGCATTATCATGCAGGGAAGCTCGAAGTTAGATTAAAGATCTGCAACTAGGCAAGGTGTCGGTGGAGACTGATTGTCTTGGGCTTCAGATCGCAATTTCGAATCCATCTCCTGATCATTCTTTTTGTGGTATGGTGATTCAAGATTGTATTTCTTATTTAAAAGAAATTACAAATAGCAATATTATTTTTGCTAGAAGATCAGCTAACCAAACAACTCATTTGTTAGCAATTAGAAGTGTGGCTGCAAGTCGTCCTCATTTTATTTTTGATGTAATCTTCTTTAATTAAAGGAGATGGATAATATAAAATTGGTAATAATAATCATAAATTATAAATTTTAATAAGATAAATAATATTTTTTATAAAATTAATTATTATTTTAATTTTAAAATGTATGATATTTAAAATAATTGATATTATGATATTTAAAATAATTGATATTATTTTAATTCTTAATATTTGTAATTATTTAAAAAAACTGAAATAATAGATTAAAATATTTATATATTTAAGTTAATAATTTTAAATTTGATTTTATCAAATGACTTGTATATTAGATAATTTAGCGATTGAATCTGCATTGTATTATAAAATAATAAGAATAATTATTTTATATTTTAATTAATTTTATATATAATCCATATTTGTATAACAGTAAATAATGATAAATATAAGGTTAATATTAAAAAAAAGATCCAAACACTAGATTTTATATTTCAACCGTTCAGCGTTTAATTATATTTTCTAAATGTTAAACACCGATTTTTAAATTTAAACACTAAAACTTTTCTTTTAGCATCTGATTACTCCATTGCTAAATGTCAATATTTAAATGTTAAACAGAGACATAATATTATTTTGACATTTTAATTATTATAATGAATATATATATATTGATTATGAGTAATGAAAATATTTTCTTTATTTATTGATATTATATATTCAACTTTTCTATTAATTTTCTATTATTGTTATTTAATTATTAAATTTATATTTTTCATTTTTTAAATTTATTTTTATTCAGTTATTAATAAAAAAAATATATTTATTACAAAATTTATTTTATGTGAATGTTAAAATATTTTTAATTTTTCATAATTTATTCTTTTTATTTATATGAATATAAAAATAAAAATTTTAATTAATTTATATATTTAATAATTATTTTAATCACATATAATATATATTAAAAAATTAACAATTAAGCGATTAATAATTAACTTTTAAATAAAATTGTATACATGAAAATTAATAATTAATTATAACTGTTAACCTTCATTTGCCTCTATCAAATATAACCCTGATATTAAACTCATTTAGTTAAATATAATGGTAACGGAACAAAAAATTTGAATTGCAGAACGTTAACTAAGATCAAAATATAATTCCAAATAATGAAATAAATGACCCCCAAGTTAAATTTCGCAAATATAAAATTCAAATTTCAAAAATAAAATGCCAAAATTAAAGTTCAAAAACAGCTGGGGCTCGGCATTTGCCACCTAATAAGAAAATTGAACTCCCAACGATACCCCCCAATTTCTCAAAATGATCCTCCCACCAAGCCAAATTTGTTTGTTATTATCTTGAAGTCCAAGGGCAACAACTGAATGGACCCATCAAAACAACATCCTATCCAGAAAATCAATCAGTCCACCACCTCCTCCGCCCAAAATTGCCGGATTCTCCCCTTCATAATCTCACGTCGCCACCATTACCATTTCAAATTCCCAATTTCAAATTCTAAATCCTTTAAACTTCACCATCACTCCAGAACCATTCCTTTTCTTCAAAATTTCCAATTCCTTTCTAGGGTTTTGTGGATTGACAATCAAATTATTTACTAATCACAGCAGCAATGAAAGCGTCGCTCAAATTTCGAGATGATCAAAAGCCCCTATTCAGGGCCAAAGTCCCTCTCTCCATCTTAGGCTTACCTTTCCAATCCGGAATCGTCGCTGGCGAGTCCAAGGAACTCTCCCTTAACCTTTCTACCTTCTTCGAATCCGGACCCTCCATTAAGATTGCGTACCGCCCTAACGACACGTGGAACCCTTTCTCCCTCATCGTCAAGACCGGCATGGGCCCCTTCGGCTCCCCCTCATCCAGCTCCATGCTCATGAGCGCGGAGTTCAATTTAGTTGGGCCGGGCTGTAATCCGGCCTTCATGCTCCATTTCAAGCCCAGGTTCGGCGATTTCTCTATTAAGAAATCTCAGTCGTCGACTAATATGATTGGATCTCATTTGCTTGATCAATCATCCATTGAGGTGGTGGATTCGCCTGTGAAGAAGATTTCGGTGTTGTCGCCGAGTGCTGCTAGGGCGATTGCGGGGGCTGTTTCTGGTGTTGAGGTGGCAGCGACTACGAAGCTGCCGGTGAGGTGTCGGGCCGTGGTGAATTTCCGGTGGGGAGTAAGGGTTCCGGAGGTGATTAAGAGCGGTGATTCGATTAATTTTAGGAAGATTCCGTTTTTAGTTATGAACAAGGTAGGGATTGAACACGTGGACGGTCATGATTCGAAGTCGAAATTGGAAGCCAAAGGGGTGGTCTCTAGCAGTTCTGAGATGTCAAGTGCTAGCATGGCAGAGGTATGTTTGGCGGTCAAGAAACAGCTGGAGGTTTTGCAAGCAGAGAATGGGATGCTGAAGAGAGCAGTGGAAGATCTCAAGCAGGAAATAGCCACTACAGGGAAGGTAAGTTTGCCCAGAGCGGATTCTAATTCCGCGAAATATAATAGAGAAGTTGAGAGAAATGGAACGAAAATTTTGAACAAGAAATCGATGGAAACAGATGTAAACGAGGAGTTGAAGAAGGCATTGAAAGGAAATGTTAGCGTTGGTGCTTGAATTTGTCGACATTAGCTATTATGTTTAAATGATGCTAAGTTATGTGTTGCAAGATTAGCAGAGGCTTGATTCCTCCGATGCTTTTGCGTCTCTAAGGTATGATGCTTAGGATTGTGATAAGTGTTGCTTTTATAAATGGATGAATTTGTGCGGTTTGGCAAATTTTTAATATAAGTTGATGAAGCAGTTGGGCAAAGCTCTTTTAGATTTGGTTATTCGAAGCATAGTTTAAATGATAGTGATGAAAATTGCAAGTGGAAATTTAAGAAAATGGAGATTCAATTTATTTTCATTCTAGTTACATAACTCATACAAGCACACGTATTTACATTGATATCATGTATCAAACGCCAATAAACCAATAGAGAGACAGTTTAGATAGATGGTCTTTTGAACTGAAGCCATGATGATGAATTTTAGTTTAGTAATTTGGTTTAGCCAAAAATTTTAATGGATTTGACTTTAGGCTTCTTCTTTTCCTCCTTAGGAACAGTCACAGTGAGCACTCCATTATTTATACTAGCTTTAACTTCATCCATCTTAGCATTTTCTGGCAACCTGAACCTCCTTAAAAACTTTCCGCTGCTTCGCTCCACTCAATGCCACTTATCATTCCCTTCATGCTTTTTGATCCTCTCTCCGCGGATTTGCAGGATTCTGCCTTCTTCCACTTCCACTTTCGCATCTTCTTTCTTTAGCACTGGAAGGTCTGCTTTGAAAATGTGAGCTTTTTGGGGTCTCTTTCTAGTTGATTCTTGTGTCAACAAAAGCTGAGGTTTCCCCCATCGAGTAAGGCATGTTAGTGAGAGCCGAGGTGAAGAAGCCATCAAAAGGGTCCCAAATGGCCAGAGAAAATGGATCAGTTCTGCTGGTGCCGAAGAAGCTGGGAATGACGGAGGATGCCACTTGTGGGGAGCA
The DNA here is from genome assembly GCA_949677035.1 of Omphalea diandra. Lineage (NCBI taxonomy): Eukaryota > Viridiplantae > Streptophyta > Magnoliopsida > Malpighiales > Euphorbiaceae > Omphalea > Omphalea diandra. Next base: position 38,264 of record CATIWR010252659.1, read on the forward strand.
ATGCAGGAAACTGAATCGAAATGTTGCTGGAGTTGAGCTGTAGAGGACTTTGCTTTGATCTAGTTATCGATGACAAAACAAATAAAATATCCAATGATGGAGAGGAGGGTTCTGTGTTCTTGGTTTTTATTTAAAAGAAGACTCTGGTACTTTCGTGGGCTATCCCTCACTTCGTTTTTTTTTATGGTCAATCAATTGATTTCATGAAAACATGTTGAACAACTCTATGGATAAGAGATAGCCTCCCCCACCATTGTTTCTTCTCCAACCTCCCGCACCGTTGTTTCTTCTCCAACCTTCTTATGCAGTTATATTCGGCAAAATAAAAATTAAAGGGAAAAGAAAAGAAAAGAGAGAGAAAGCAAAAGGTTGGAAAATTTGTTTGCAATATTGATGCTAAATGATGTAAAAGCAAGGGGCTTAATGTGATCAACGCTAATGGGAAGAAATGTTATTTGAATTGGTGTCTGTTGAGAGAGGCTGTTAACATAAAAATAAAATTTATCAAAAAGAATATTCACGAGTGTACGTTAAAATAAATTACATTTTATATATTTGCTTAGATTTTTTTAAATAAAGTTCATTAATTTAGATGTATAGTTTTGGGGATAAGTCCAAAGCGTTGGATGTTAGTGGGATGCCCGAAACAACCTTAGCTTGGCAAAAGATTTGCCATGAGTTAGCGGGATGTCAGCGTTTCTACCGCTAAAAGAGCTGAGTTGTTATATGGATCTTTATTCATATGGTAGTAACATGGTATATGGATTAGAGGTTCATTATACATGCCATACAAAACATGTCATATAAATAAGAAATATGCACTTTTTTTCTCTTTGTTATATATATATATTTCTTTTGATACACTTTTTATTTTTATTGTATTTTATCTTTTATCTTTTTTTAATAAATAAGATTTTTATTCTACAAAAATCAATTTAGATATATATAATTTATTTAATCTAATGAATATTTATATAATATCATAATATAAAATAAAAATTATGAAAAATAATATTATAATAAGAGAAATATAATTATGTTAAAATTTCCAATTAAAAATAAAAGAATACAATAATTTATGATTAATTATAATATATTTTATATTTGGTATATAAATTCTATAGTATTTATTAATTTTAATATTATAAAAAAATTAACAATATCAAAATATTTAACTATATATCATTAATATGTATATTTACTTAAATACTGCAAGTATATTAATATTTACTTACAAATTTATTAGAACTTACTACAGTTTATTACAAAATAAACTCTAACTTCATTAATATTTGTCTACAGTACATTAAAATTTACTTACATGTTCATTGATGAACTCTAAGTTCATTACAAATAAAACTGTCTTTTACAAGTTACAAATGAACTCTATGATCATTAATATTTACTTATATTTCATTAAAACTTTTCTACAGGTTCATTACAAATGAACTCTAGGTTCACTATAAATGAAATTGTCTTCTACATATTACAAATGAACTTTAGGTTCATTAGATTCATTAGTATTTGCCTATAAGTTCATTATAAAAGAACTTTAGATTCATTACAAGTGAATATAAGTTCATTAGATTTATCTATAAGTTCATTATAAAAAGAACTTGTCTTTTACAATTTATTTGAATTTGCTATAAGTTTACTAATATAATATAAATTACTATAATATAATTAATTAATATAAAAATATAAATTATATAATATTTACATATAATTATATATAATAATGTACATTATATAATTATAATAATATAATGTAATGTAATATAATTACATATTAATATAATTATATATTGTATTAATATAATAATATAATATATAAAATTATAATATATAAAAACAGACAAAATTTTCATTTATAGGAAAAGAAAAAAAATGAAACAAGGAAAAAAAAGAAAGAAAGCTATGTGTGGGTTTATCTAGTGTGCAAAATTTTATCTAACACATTTTTTCTTTTTGTTTGTCACACGTGTCATGAACTCCTAGTCCATATTGTTATATAGACAATGGTTTATAATATAATTTACTTAGAGGAGCTCGAGTTATCTCTACTCCTCCCTTCTAGCTTGGGTTCTTATATTTTGAACCTCTATCCATATAGCAATATGGATTAAAAGTCCATCACATATATTAAAAAAAATCGCACACATTTTTAAGAGCAACTTGTGAATTATGATACCATTTCAAGGCCCATTAAATTTTCTATCATAATTATCAATATCCTTCTTTTGTTTTTTTAATCTTATTTTATCTTTTTTCTTCTAATAAATGAGATTTTTGTTCACAAAAATTAATTTAAATACATATAATTTATTTTATATAAAAGACCAAAATATAAATAAAAATTATAAAAAATATAATTGTATCAAAATCGTCAATTAAAAATAAAATAAAATAATAATTTTTAATTAATTATAATATATTTTATATTTAGTGTATAGATTCTATAGTATTTATTAATTTTAATATTACAAAAAAAATTAACAATATCAAAATATTTAACTATATATCATCAAAATGTATGCTCATTAGTCAAATACTAAAGTATATTAGTATTTGTTTATAAATTCATTATAATTTACCTATAATTTTATTATTAATAAACTCTAGGTTCATTAGTCAAATACTAATGAAGTTCATTAGTACTTGCTTACAGTTTTATTAATATTTACCTATAAATTAATACTACAGGTTTATTAAAACTTACTTATATATTCATTATAAATGTACTATAAGTTTATTAGTATTTGTCTGCAGATTTATTATTATTTGCTTGTAAGTTATTAGAACTCATGTATAGAGTTATTACAGATGAACTTGTTTTCTTTTATCACTAATTATTATTTGTTATAATTAGGTTCATTATTCATATTTCTCAATTTCTAAATTATATTTTAATATTATATGATATAAAATAAATATTCATTAACGTAAACAAATTATATATCTAAATTAATTTTGGGGGAATAAAAATATCATTTATAAACAAAGAAAAAAATAAAAGAGAAAAAAAAAGAAAATTGTACAGTGTGATAAAAACAAAAATGCACAAAAATTTATTTAGGCACATTTTTTTATTTGTCACACGTGTCACGAACCTTAATTCGCATTGATATATGAATAAAAGTTCATGATATAATATGTCTTATAGCTTAAAGGTGTAATTCAATTACCTACTAAACTGTAGCTCTGATCATCTTTGAGAGAAGCAAAGAGAAAAGAAAAAAAAAAAAAGGTAATTAAAGTTATTTCTTTTTATTTGAATAGCAAAAAATAAAAGAAAATAAAAAAATAAAATTTTTTAATTAAACTTTAAGACTAACAAATATTTTTCCTTGTTTTGAAAAAAATTGAGAAAAACAGTAAATAATGATAATATTTTAATGACACAAAATTTTTATTATTTTAATTAATTTCATATGAATATAAATTAGTACATTAGTAAATAATGATAATATAACATTAATGCTAGTAAAAAAAATTCCAATGTAACTTTCATATTTTAAATGCTAAATAAAATTAATTTTTCGTGTTTAATTATATATCTTAAATACTGAAAGTTAATTTTTAAATTAAAATACCAATATTTATTAAATACTTATTTTTAGTATTTGAGTGCTCAATAAATGCCAAATAAAACACTCTCAATTAATATCAAATAAATCTTAAATATTTTTTTAAAAAATATTGGGTAGTTTATTAACCGTTTTGGTAATTTTTCGCTCCTACCCCGGTCCCTGAAAAACAATAACAAAATTCCTTTTTTGGTATTAAATTTATTTTCTGTCAATGGGCCTCTGACCTGCATATGAATTGAACCAACGGCAATAACTGTTTTCTTTACTTTGTTTATGGGCTGGAAAAGATTACACCCTTTTGTGGTCATGAAAAATGGGCCTTGGTGTTATTTGAGTATCAACCTAGTCATTGGCAACCCTTATTTTTTGGTTCTTTTTTTTATAAAATTCTGTTACATATTTCTTTTGCCAGATTAATTGTCCAAACTAAGCATATTTCACTATGGCAATCGTCAATCATTAACATAGCCTGGTGGTCGAATGCCTTCTGATGCAAGAGGTCATGGGTTTAAATCATAAGAACTCCCACTCCTTTAGACATTTCCTTCCTACACAAATAATAATAATAATAATAAATAAATAAATAAAAGAGAAAGAAAAGAGTACCTCTTAAGCGTGGATTGGATCTGCCTAGTACAAAATTTTCAATTCCTTTGATGGGTTCCTCTTGTCCTCACTCCAACAAAGATAACTTTTTTTATAAGGATTTCTTAAATTTACTAGTCTTTATCAGTAATATTATGCTCCATCACAAGGCAAATTTTCCTTTCACCCAATGACTGTTTGCCACTGAGCTATTGTACAAGTGATACCAAGAGAATGACTCACCATCCTTATTTTTGCAAAAATGAATCAACAAGATGACAAACCATTTTTGTTTATACTACAGTTTTTCCTTAATATTAAAAGAATAAGACAGACAACAATAATAAATGTCATAATGCGATAAGTTGAAGCTTTTCAATTCTGCAGCAAGCACATGGACCCATTGTTCTGTCAATAACATAGTTTCTGAAAAAAGATTGTGATGCAGAACTCTTTTCCAATATTGAATCAACGATTTGCAAATGAGACACTCATAAAAATGGCTTTAAGGAGACGTGTTAAATTGGAATAGGCAACTTGAGAGAGAGAGAGGTGTGATGAAATAGAAATTTTGTAAATAGGACCCACAATGATTAATCAAGTTTGTCTAAGAGAAGTAATGGTTTTAAATCAATGATCATAACGTATGGGAATTTATTGATGCAACTTTTTATCTCAATATTATTCGGTTGGCATTTAGTTAACAGGGAAATTCATCTTATGGTTATGAAATAGTAATCCTTTTATCAATTGGTTTGCATTATCTGATAGTAAGTGATAACCTAAGCTGTACTCCAACTCATCAGATATTTTTTTTATATATAGATTAGGATATATGTTGAGTCAATTTATATGTTATTGAGTGTTTGAGACTAAAATTTTCACTGAATAATTTTTAGAGATATTGATTATTTTTAAGTTCTGATATTAAGAATCAAACTAAAAAAATTTAAAAATAAATAATAAATACTCAAAATAAATCATTGTAAAAGAGAAGAAGAAGAAAGAAACGAGAATACATACTGTGACTAAAGACTTGGGATAGAATTCTACCTCTAGAATAGTGGAGCAAAAAGAGGATGAAAGGATCAAATCATATACACATATCATGTAACGTTTATAATTATCAAAGTGTTATTATCGGCCAATGAAAATAGTAATAACTTTCCCTCTTCCCTTAACAGATTGGTTGGCAACATCTCTTATATTAACATAATATATTTTAATGGCGGACTACTCACTTCTTCTATCAATTGGAGCCTCCTTCACATGCATCCCAAAGCACATAACATAAGGTAACTATTTTTCTCTGTTACTCTTTTTATTTTTATTTTTTATTGAATAATTTAATTTAAAAATTCGAATAAAAGATCTCAATACAATAGGGACTTCTCAGGTGATGGATGGATTTTTAAATTTAATAATATATTTATATATATAAATAAATTTAGACTCAGACTTAAACTGACCAAGGTTGGTGTTGACGGAGGTTGGTGGGTCGCACAGTGATGCAGCCATGCAATTGAATTTGGTCCACTTATTTGGAATGTTGAATGATAGGAGAATGTTAAACAGAGGCGGACGAGAAAGGCAAGCCGGCAATTTTTGTGGAGAAACATAGAGAGGTGAACGTTCACATCTCATACTTTGACAGTTCCTCTTTCTCCATTGATTGAATACTGACATATTTAAAGAAATTATTTATTGGGATTGAAGATGTAGAATAAGAGATTTGACAAATGATTCTTGAAATCGCTACATAAATTTGATTCAATGAATAAATTATATCAAATTTGGAACTAATATAGTTTTGAAATAAAAATGGACTTAATTTTCTGGAGTTTTTAATAATTAGTTTTGCATGTTTTTTTGATATGTGTTGGAGCTAAAAAAAAAAAAAATGCTATTCTTTGAATTGTATTTGAAATGTTTAATTACCTCATCTAGATTAATTATTCTCTTAAAATTAAATATAAATAAATTCACTGTACACTTAAAATATGTTTATGTTTTTAACTATTTGTTGAGAATAAAATTCGATTGACTTTAATTTTTTTTGAATAATATTAGATTTTTTTTCAAATATTAAAAATAAATTTATTTTGTTTTATTTACATGTATAATTCTTAAAATAATCTAAGTTAAATGATATATTCAATTAATTAAACATAAAATTATATAAATTAAAATTGTTAATTGTGCTACCAATACTCATTATAACTTTATTTTTTTATAATTTTTTAAACAATTATAATAATACAAGTCACTATTATTCAACTTATTAAAGAGATATATTCTTCAAAATATAGTGTTTTTTTATTCTCAATCACACTTCATAATTTTATTTGCTGAGTACTATACTTCTTTTGTTGTAAACTTTTTCATATATAATTTTTAAGTTTTTAGTTATTTTATATATCTAAGAAAATTAGATAGTAATAAAAATGGAAGTGCACAAGAGTGGTATTAAATATTTTTATTATTTGAAAAGAGAACATGAGAAATTAGTGATTTCGATTTATGAGAACTTAAGTGTTAGGAATTTTTATGTAATTTTAATATTCATATATATATATATATATTTATATTTTCCACAAGTAATTTTTTCAACTGTTTTCATTATTTTAAAATAAAAAAATAGTTGTTAGTGTTATAGTATGAAATTGTGTTTAATAGAGTAGAAAATAAAACACTAATTTTACTCAAATTAAAAAATTAATTTTAAACGTAATTGAACATGTTATGGAAACAAAAAGAAAAATAAAAACAAATATCTATCCAAAACTGACATGAATTTGAACCCTTTTGTCGTTTATTATTGAACTTGCAAGGGCATCCGATTCTTTTCTTTGTCACCTCCTTCTAACTTTGTTTGTTTGTTTTTTTTTTTTTTTTTTCTAAATATTGCTTATAATGGAATTTTATTTAACTTCAAAAAAAAAAAAAAAGAAAAATCATTTTTTTTGATTAGATGTATGCATGGATGCATCAAATTAGTACAAAGTCCACTGAGGCAGAAAGATTTCTGTCTTTGCCTACGAAGCTGTCATGGAAATTTATTTAGTGTTTCACGAGATTGTAAAATCATTTCACCAACCACAGCAAAGATACAAATTCGAAAATAAAAATCAAGATCAAAGGGTCAGAACAAAAAAAAAAAAACCTGATTCAGATACACACCAACTTTCTTGTCAATTTGTAGAGCTGGTGAAATTTAGTTTTACTCATTTCGAGACAAAATTTTTATGTTTGTACATTACATTCATATAGGTTGATTCCTTTTTTGTTTTTTTCATTTATTTTAAAGATGATATGTTCCATGTAGATGTAAACAATAACAATGTTTTTAAAATTAAATCAATAAGTAAATCGATCATAAATTAATTGATATGACTGATTTGATTGGTTCAATAATAAATAAATTTTAAAATATTATTAAAATATTTTTAAATAATAAAAAATATTAAAAATATATAGATATATTTATATTAATTAAAAATATAAAAATAATGTTGAAAATTAGTTTGAGCTAAATTAAATTAGTTATTAATTTAATTTTTATTTTTATCGATTTGAGTGACCAATTCGATCTTATTTTCAAAACAAGAGTACCTTTAAGAAATTCATTCATTTCAAATGCTAGAATTGAATTACATTTTATTGATGTTGCAAATTGGAATGCATGATTGAGACTCCAAATCAGCCTAGTGAAATGTATTCCAAAAAAAAAAAAATCAGCTTAGTGAAAAAGAAATGATGTAAAGTGACATCATAATTCATGATAATTTTCAATAAAAAAAGTAACTGAGAGAATGAATAAGAATTTACCTCTAACGACAATAATGTGTCGTTCCATATACTGATCCCTCTACCTGAAACTGGTAGAGTGACATCATAAGTTATGCTGTAGTAACTATACATCGTACGTTTTATAAGATGCTACAGTTAAGAGTGGTCACAACTTGCATAAAAACAAAAAAAATCACATAAAAAAATAATTAAAATATAAACAATTAAAATATTTAAATTAAAAATGAAAAATGAATTGTATATTTGATTTTAATTCTTAATAATTTTTATTATTCATATCGATATTCAAACCGAACTGAATTGAAATATATATATATCTTAAATGTATTATTTAAATCATATGATTGTCTATTTTATATATAATTCAGGCACTCATATATGTTTCATATATACTATATATCATATCTAAATCATATATATTTTAATATATTACATATATTAATTAGGAAATGGATATTTATTTCATTTATTTTATTTATTTTTAAATAATTAAAAAATTAAATTGTATCAAATTGAATTGATTCAAATTAAATAAAGTTAAATTTAAACTAAATTAGACTAAAATTTAAAATAACTGAAACTGGATTAAAGTTTATAAGTATCAAACGAAAATTATTATCAATTTTAATTTTAAATATTTTTAAATAACCGATCTAAAATGTGACACAATCGTCCTAACTACAATAAAGTAAGCGCTAAGTACCCTTGCCTATGACTAACTTTTAAGAATCAAACTGTGACTTGGCCACCCAGTGCTGATTTAACAATTTTATTAGTTCTGTTAAGGACTGGCGCAGAGTTAGATTTTAGGAGAACCAAACTAAAAAAATTTAAATTTATTATATTTAAATGTCTTCAATTTTCAATTTAAATGATATCTTATTTATTCATATGTTATTTTTAGATAATATATACAATATTTCTTTTTGTTCTAGTGTCTAATTATAAATTTCAAAATATTCAATTCTGTTAATTTAAATGCTATCACATTAATAATTTTTATTTTGTTATTAAAAATTATATTGATATTTGATATGCTTTATTTAAAATATTAGATATCTTTCTTTTTAGTTAATGCAATGAGAGATTTTTAGATTTTACCTCGTTCTTCTGCTTGAATTAGTCCAAACAAATGTATTTATTTCGGAATTAACAAAATTTATGAAAATTTATTTATTTTTCATAGTTTCTCAACGGATTTAAACTCAGAGTAATAAGAGATGAACACATTATCTTAAAAATATTAGATATTTTTTTAAACACCTGTTTTTTTTTTTTTGGGGTCGTTTTACATCACTTAGACAATTCATTGACACTGTCATTAACTTGTTGTATCACATAACTGATTTTCGCTCATCAAATTGTGATGGCTAAAGCCAAGATTATATAGAAAAAAATTAATATAAAAATTTGTGTGATTTGATAAATATAATTCACATTATTGAATAAACAGATAATTTTTATTTCTGTGATATTTGTATATAATCAAACAACAACTCAAGTTGTTTAAAAAAACATAGCAAAAAATCGAGCCAAATTCATATCTAAGCGAAAATTTTTTTTTGGTCGAACTCTCAAAATTTTGAATCAAGTTATAAATCTGCTTATTATAAAAATTCAAGTCATTCAACATTATACTACTACTTTCACTGCCAATCAAAATGCACTAGATATCAAGGTTGGTTTCCTTAATGTTTTCATTTTCTTTCATAAATACCGTGAAAGAGAGAATCATCTTTTAATCGTATTTGAATATTTTTGAGGGATAATCTATGAACTATGAAAATTTTAATTGGATCATATTTTCATATTTCTTTTATAAATTTTTACTCTTTATTTCTATATTATTTGAATATTTTTTTCTATATATCAAAAAATATCATTTTCTACTGTTGCATCTGTGTTTTCGTTTTCATGGTAACTTCCTTTAATTATTATGACATAATGATAACGTCTCTCCATAGTGCTTTCTTTAACGTCATGAATGTGCATATCATTATTACCCACCACACAATAGTTAAATATAGTTAAAGGAAGAGGAAGAGAAGCACACGCACCTTTCACTGTGGCTGGATTTTGTAGTCACTTTCATGAATTTCAAACTCTTATAATAATCACCCCTTCTGTCAATACCATTCACCGTATAAGAAATAATGCATTATCAGAGAAGAACTACACACAACACACTATTGCTGGGGCTAATCTTTGTCATGGTTGTAGCCAAAGACTTTGTTGTGGTCTAAATTATTTTCATCCATCTTGGAAGGAGGGCACTCCCATTTTCTGGAAAATTTTTCTGTTTATTCCTGCATCATAATTACATATGATTGATTGGTTGATCCTGTGTCACATACACATAGTTACCACATGCATTGGTGAGATAATAAAACTTAATCTCTGCGAACCAGAAGTAGCCTGACAAACATTCAACTGCTCAAAATGAGTAATATTATATACATAAATGATTAATCTTTTATAATTTTCCTTGCTTTTACTCCTTTATGATGACCCTATCTTGATGTTTGATTTAGTGGGTTTTTGGTTTGGGAAAGATTTTATAAGGGTAGTTGCTGCAACAGGAGGAGAAGCTATCTGATAAGAGAAAAACCCTTCAGCAATGGCATTCTCGGAGAGTTCACTTGGTACATACCACTCTTTTGTTTTACTTTGTTTTTTAAAATTTCATTCCCATATATTTGCATTTGATTTCTTGTGCATGTTGTGTACCATATTTGATTTTAGAACTGAAAATTCTTTTATCATTTCAAGTAAGTTTGCGTGGTTTCCATGATGTGAGTTTGTGTGCTTTTGATGATCTTTTATTGCAGTCACTGCGTTGAAGATGGTAATAATTGAAAATCTTTTCAAATAACAGTGAATGCATTAAATTATACGTTCCTGTACTTACTTGCTGCAGTCTGAAGTGCACGTCTTCTGTTTGTCAAAGTAACAAGGAAGTAGAACTATTGTTGTAATCTGATTGGCTATCACATGATTATGCAGGGGAGCTTTCTTGGATTTGTAATGGGGAGCTTGATTTGGGTTATCCTTGCACACAAAGAATCCTCCTAGATGGCATAAATCTGCTGTTTCTTGGGGTCTTTTATCTGTTTTTGTTGGTGGGCTCTATTAGAAAGCATCATATCAGTGGTGCCCATAGAAGGGATTGGATCTTTGTGGTGGTTTCAATATGTTGTGCTCTTATTAGCATTACATATTTAGGTGCTGGCTTGTTGGATCTAATAGCTGAAACTGATAATATTAGTCGTTTGATCTGGTTGGTTTACATTGTTAGAGGAATAATTTGGATTTCATTGGCAGTTTCGTTGATAGCTACAAAGTCCAAATGGAAAACGATTTTTGTTACTATCTGGTGGGTTTCTTTCTCTTTATTGGCTTCAGCTCTAAATATTGAAGCTTTAGCAAGACAACATAACATCCAAGTTCTTGATATACTGCCTTGGCCTGTGAACTTCTTATTTCTATTTTGTGCTTTTAGAAACTTCAGTCATTTGGCTTCCCAACAGGACTTGGAAAAACAATCTCTAGCTGAACCTCTTTTAGCTAGAAAAGGAGTAAAGAATCAATCAGAACTAGCCCAGGCCAGTTTTCTTAGCAAATTAACATTTTCTTGGATTAATCCTTTGCTTAAACTAGGATACTCAAGACCATTAGATCGAGAAGATATTCCTTCTTTAGTTCCTGAAGATGAAGCTGATATAGCCTACCAAAAGTTTGCTCGTGCATGGGATTCTCTTGTGAGACAAAAAAATCCAAACAATACTAGGAACTTGGTTTTCCAGGCCGTGGCAAATGTGTATTACAAAGAAAATATAGTTGTAGGAGTATGTGCTTTGCTTAGGACAATTGCAGTAGTAGTTCTTCCTCTAATGCTGTATGCTTTTGTCAATTACTCCACACTTGATCAACAGAACCTGTATCAAGGTCTTTCTATAGTAGGGTGTCTGATTCTTGTAAAGATAGTAGAGTCCTTGTCACAGAGGCATTGTTTTTTTCTGTCAAGACAGTCAGGAATGAGAATGAGATCCGCCTTAATGGTGGCAATCTACCAAAAGCAGCTCAAACTTTCGAGTTTGGGTAGAAGAAGGCATTCAACAGGTGAGATTGTGAATTACATTGCAGTGGATGCTTACCGAATGGGAGAATTTCCTTGGTGGTTTCATGCTACATGGAGTCTTGTACTGCAATTATTTCTATCCATTCTCCTACTTTTTGGAGTTGTTGGTCTTGGTGCACTAACTGGATTGATCCCTCTCCTCGTATTTGGATTTCTAAATGTGCCCTTTGCAAGATTTCTGCAGAAGTGTCAATCGGAATTTATGATTGCTCAAGATCAACGACTCAGAGCTACTTCTGAGATCCTCAACAGTATGAAAATAATTAAGCTACAATCATGGGAAGAGAAGTTCAAGAGTTTAATCGAATCCTACCGAGAAAATGAATTCATACGGTTGGCTGCTTCACAGTTTAAGAAGGTCTGGGGCACTCTCTTGTATTGGTTTTCTCCAACAGTAATTTCTTCCGTTATCTTCATGGGATGTGCTATTTTCAGGAGTGCTCCATTGGATGCTAGCACCATTTTCACAGTACTTGCAACACTAAGGATCATGGGGGAGCCTGTCAGAATGATACCTGAGGCTCTT